>PVIY010008726.1:0-75623 GCA_004026745.1 Myrmecophaga tridactyla | reverse complement strand
CTGGTCTATCACATTCCAGCAGCTTGCAAGCTAACACACAAATAGCAAAAAATTAACTTTAAATGAAAGACATCATAAGAGACAAAGAAGGACACTACGTATTTTTTAAAAGTGATAGTTCACCAATTTTTTAAAAGTGATAGTTCACCAAGAGGAAATAAGAATCATAAATGTTTGTGCTCCCAATCAAGGAGGAGAGTACATGATAAAGCAAACAGAGTACATGAGGCAAACATTGGCAAAACTGAAGGGAGCAATAGACTTTTCAATAATAATAGTAGGAGATTTCAATACCCCCCACTACCCTCTATAGATAGAACAACCAGACAGAGGATCAACAAGGAAATAGAGAACTTAAACAATTTGATACATGAATTAGACCTAACAGACATAATAGGTCATTACAGTTCAAAACACCAGAATGTACATTCTTCTCTAGTGCTCATGGAACATTCTTCAGGATAGATCTAATGCTAGGGCACAAAACGGGTCTTTATAAATTTAAAAACATTGAAAATTATTCAAAGCACTTTCCCTGATCACAATGAAATGAAGCTGGAAAGCAATAACCATGAAAGAATAAGAACTTTCACAAACATATAAAGATCAAATACATTATTGAACAACCAGTGGGTCAAAGAAGACATTGCTAGAGAAATCGGTAGCTATCTGGAGATGAATTAAAACAAGAATATAACATATGGGATGCGGCAAAGGCTGTGCTAGGAGGGAAATTTATTGCCTTAAATGCCTATGTTAAAAAAGAAGATAGAGCAAAAATTGAGGACTTAACTGCTCACCTGGAGGAACTTGAGAAAGAGCAGCAAACTAACCCCAAAGCAAAGAGAAGAAGAGAAATAACAAAGGTTCAAGTCATTAAATGAATGCGAGAACAAAAGAACAATAGAAAGAATCAGTAAAAACAAAAGTTGGTTCTCTGAGAAAATCATTAAAATCAATGGACCACTAGCAAAGCTAAAAAGAAATAAATAGGTTGCAAATAAACAAAATCAGAAATGAGGGGGAGTTATTAGCCCAAACACCAAAGAAATTTAAAAAAAAATCGTAAGCATACTAGGAACAACTATACACTAACAATCTAGACAACTTAAATGAAATGGACGTATTCCTGGAAACACATGAACAAGCTACACTGACTAAAAAACAAATAGATTGCAACAAACCAATCACAAGTAAAGAGATTCAATCAGTCATCAAAGATCTTCCTACAAGAAAAGCCCAGGGCCAGATGGCATCACAGGGGAATTTTATCAAACATTCCAAAAAGAACTAACACCAGTCCTGCTCAAACTTTTCCAAAAAGTCGAGGAAAAAGGAACTCATTTCAGGAAGCTAACATCACCTTAATGCCAAAAACTAAAGATGCTATAAGAAAGGAAAACTGTAGGCCAATCTCCCTAATGAAAGATACAAAAATTCTCAACAAAATACTAACAAATCAAGTCCAACAACACATTACAAGAATTATACACCATGACCAAATGGGGTTTATACCAGGAATGCAAGGATGGTTCAAAACAAGACAATCAATTAAAGTAATAAAGCACATTAATAAATCAAAAGGGAAAAATCACATGATCATCTCAATTGATGCTGAAAAAGCATTCGATAAAATTCAACACCCTTCTCTGATAAAAACATTTCATAAGGTAAGAATCAAAGATAACTTCTTCAATATGATAAAGGGCATATATGAAAAGCCCATAGCCAGCATCATACTCAATGGTGAGAGACTGAAAGCTTTTTCCCTGTGATCGGGAATGAGACAATGATGCCCTCTGTCACCACTAGTATTCAACATTGTACTAGAAGTTCTAGCTAGAGCAATCAGGCAGGAAAAACAAATAATAGGCACCCAAATTGGAAGGGAAGAAGTAAAACTTTCATTATTGGCAGATGACATGATACTATACTTGGAAAATCCTCAGAAATCTACAACAAAGCTACTTGAACTAATAAATTCAGCAAGATGGTGGGATATAAAATTAATGTTCAAAATTCAGTAATGTTTCTATACACAAGCAATGCTTAGCTGAAGAATCAATTAAGGAAAAAATTCCATTCAAAATAGCAACTAAAAGAATCAAGAATCTAGGAATGAACTTAACTAGGGATGTAAAGGACTTGTACACAGAATGCTAAAAGAAATCAAAGATCTAAATAGGTGGAAAGACATTCCCTACTCGTGGATAGGAAGGTTAAATGTAGTTACAATGTCAACTCTACCCAAATTAATCTACAGATTCAATGCAGTACCAATCAAAATTCCAACAACCAATTTTGAAGACTTGGAAAATCTAGTTAACAAATTCACATGGAAGGGAAAGAGACCCTGAATAGCTAACAGCATCCTGAAAAAAGAAGAATGAAGTGGGAGGATTAATCTTCCTGATTTTAAAACTTATTATAAAGCCACAGTGGTCAAAACAGCATG
Organism: Myrmecophaga tridactyla; assembly: GCA_004026745.1. Taxonomy (NCBI): domain Eukaryota; kingdom Metazoa; phylum Chordata; class Mammalia; order Pilosa; family Myrmecophagidae; genus Myrmecophaga; species Myrmecophaga tridactyla. The sequence continues at coordinate 73,168 of PVIY010008726.1, read as the reverse complement.
GTGCAGCACAAAGATAGACATATTGACCAATGGAATCAAATCAAGAGCTCAAAAATAGACCATTAAATCTATGGTCAACTGATCTTTGATACGGTCCCAAAATCCATTGAAATGGGACAAAATGATCATTTCAATAAATGGGCATGGGAGATCACTAGCCAAAAGAATGAAAGAGGACCCTTACCTTACACATATACAAAAACTAACTCAAATTGGATCCAACACAAATATAAGAACCAGTAACATAAAACTAGAATAAAAGATAGGGAAACCTCTTCAAGACCTAGAAATATGAGGTAGCTTCCTAAACTTTAAGCCCAAAGCACAAGCAAGAAAAGAAAAAATATATAAATGGGAACTCCTCAAAATCAAATGCTTTTGTGCCTCAAAAGACTTTGTCAAAAAAGCAAAGAGGCAGCCAACTCAATGGGAGAAAATATTTGGAATCACACATTGGATAAAGGTTTGATATCCTTTATGCATAAAAAATCATACAACTCAACAACAAAAGAGCAAACAACTCAATTATAAAATGGACCAAAGACATTAATAAGCATTTTTCTGAAGAGTAAATACTGATGGCTAAAAAGCACACAAAAAGATGCTCATTTTCATTAGCTTTAAGGTAAAGGAAATCTAGATCAAGACTACAATGAGATACCACTTCACACCTATAAGAATGACTGCTATTAAACAAACTGGAAAGTATAAACTTTGGAGTGGATGTGGAGAAATTGGGACACTTATGCACTGCTAGTGAGAATGTATAATGGTACAGCTGCTATGGAAGACAGTTCGGTGGTTCCTTAAGAAACTAAATATCAAGGTGCCCTATGATCACCTGGCAATTTTACTACTTGGTATATACCCAGAAGAGCTGAAAACAGTGTCACAAACAGACTGTATTGCACACTGATGTTGATAGCAGCATTATTTACAATTGCCAAAAGATGGAAACAATCCAAGTGCCCAACCACAGAGGAGTGGATTAACAAAATATGATGTATACATATGATGGAATATTATGCAGGAGTAAGAACAAATGACATCATGCAGCACATGACAAGATGGATGAATCTTGAGGACATAATGCTGAATGAAATAAGCCAGACACAAAAGGATAGATACTGTATGATTCTGCTTTTATGACCATGGTAAATGTAAAATCAGAGGCTTATAATACAAAATATAGGGGACCAAGAGATACACAGAAGCTACAGATGGGTGAATGGTTAGCCAGTGAGGTTGAACTTAAATGCAAAGGAATAAATAGAAATGAAGGCAGTACACTAGTGGGTCTATAAGTAATATTACCATACTGAAGGTGAACATGATTTAAAGAGGTTGTAGACTCATGTGCCCCACCAATTAACACTACAAATGTAAATAAGTTCCTGCAAGAACTACTTCAAAGGTATGAATCTTGTACAAAGAATGTGTATGCTCGGGGCATAGGGGGAAAACTGCTATTGCATGTTATGGGCTATGTTTAACAGGAAAACATCAACAGTACCACAGCAACACCAGGGTAAATCATGGGGGGAGGGAAAAGTGTTAAGGGAAGGTTTGGATTTTCTATTTGGAGAGTGTGTGTTTATTGGTTATCTTTCTCTTGGGAACAATAAAATTATCTAAAATTGAAAATGTTGATGGACTGCTGACTATGGACATTATACATCAGGCCCAATGAATGGAGGTGGCTGAAGGATGCACTGGCTAAGAAGTAGATTGGCAAATGATGGTGTATACATATGATTGAATATTGTTCTGCTACAAATCAGAACAAAATTGTGAGGCATGCAGCCTTGTGAATGAACCTATGGGCCATTGGGTGAGGCACAATAAGTAAGAAACAAAAGAGCAAATATTGTACAGTCTCATTCAGAAAATACTTATAAGAAAACAAGGGCTCTTGATTGTAGGGTCCTATAGCAGTTACATTTAGTCCAGAGCGATAATTGTTATTTTGGATTTTTTTGTTTGTTTATTTTTTGCCTGGGCAGGCACTGGGATACGAACCCTATTTTAGATTTTGAGAGGCTGTTTTATATATGTATAACCTGGTATTTAGAGATAAGAATGAAGCTGACCAGGTCGGTATTAAGGTAATTAAGAATACAGGGGTAAGGAAGACATTGTCTGTATTTTAGAACTTCATCTACTCTTTGAGACGAAGTAAAGAAAGGTTTATTTTGCCCAGAATATAAATTTTCTGTAGCATATAATCTAACTCAACCTGTCTGTACAGATCATTTAAACAATCTAAATACAGGGAGCTCAGAATAAGAATGAGGGTCTTTAATCTTGTACAGCTTAATGTAATGCCTGGATATATCCCAGAGTGTATTAAGCAAATAATAAAAAGTATTGGTAAAGTCCCTTGAAAGATGGGAGTGAAAACAAGGAACTATTAAACTTTACCACTGGGGAAACCCCTGAGACTGTGTTAAACATTAGGGACACCCAAATCAATAGCCCAAGCACTTGATCTTTTTTTCTTTTTTCAATTTTTTTATTTTATTTTTTAAATACCAAAAAAACACCAAGCGAATGCAAACATTCCTATTTTGATCATTCCATTCCACATATATAATCAGAAATTCACAATATCATCCCATAGTTGCATATTCATCATCATGATAATTTCTTGGAACGTTTGCACCTATTCAGAAAAAGAAATAAAACGAAAACAGAAAAAAAAATTATGCATACCATACCCCTTACCCCTCCCTCTCATTGATCACTAGCATTTCAAACTAAAATTATTTTAACATTTGTTCCCCCATTATTTATTTTTATTCCATATGTTCTACTCATCTGTTGACAAGGTAGATAAAAGGAGCATCAGACACAAGGTTTTCACAATCACACAGTCACATTGTGAAAGCTGTATCATTATACAATCATCTTCAGGAAACATGGCTACTGGAACACAGCTCTACATTTTCATGCATTTCCCTCCAGTCTCTCCATTACATCTTGCATAACAAGGTGATATCTATTTAATGCATAAGAATAACCTCCAGGATAACCTCTCGACTCTGTTTGGAATCTTGCAGCCATTGACACTTTGTCTCATTTCACTCTTCCCCCTTTTGGTCGAGAAGGTTTTCTCAATCCCTTGATGCTGAGTCTCAGCACATTCTAGGGTTTTTCTCAATCCCTTGATGCTGAGTCTCAGCTCACTCTAGGATTTCTGTCCCACGTTGCCAGGAAGGTCCACACTCCTGGGAGTCATGTCCCACGTAGACAGTGGGAGGGTGGTGAGATTGCTTGTTGTGTTGGCTGGAGAGAGAGGCCACATCTGAGCAACAAAAGAGGTTCTCTTGGAGGTGACTCTTAGGCCTAATTTTAAGTAGGTTTGACCTATCCTTTGTGGGGTTAAGTTTCATATGAACAAACCCCAAGACTGGGGGCGGTGCTCAGCCTGTAGCTGTGGTTGTCCATACTGCTTGTGAGAATATCAAGAATTCAACTTGGGGAAGTTGAATTTTCCCCTGTTCTCACCATTCCCCAAAGGGGACTTTGCAAATACTTTTTTATTCACTGTTCAAATCACTCTGCAAGCCCTTGATCTTAAGGCTTGCTCTTATGAGGCTTATCTATGTAGCAGAGAAGCTTAGCCTACCTGTAGGTATGCCTAAGTGTTATTTCTGGGGGACCTCTTTTGTTGCTCAGATGTGGCCTCTCTTTCTCACTTTTTTTTCCACTTTTTTTTATTGTATAATATAACTATATACAAAGCAAAGAAATAAAAAAGCAACAGTTTTTAAAGCACTCGTCAACAAGTAGTTAGAGGATAGATCAATAGATCCCAGAGTTTCTCATGAACTACTCTACCATTATCTCAGACTTTTCCTTCTAGCTACTCCAGAATATAGGAAGCTAGAAGGAATAAATATATATTTTATCATCACAATCTACTTTTTTTTCTTTTTTGTGAAAAGTAACATACATACAAAAAAGCAATAAATTTCAAAGCACAGCACAACAATTAGTTGTAGAACATATTTCAGAGTTTGGTATGGGTTACAGTTCCACAATTTTAGGTTTTTACTTCTAGCTGCTCTAAGATACTGGAGACTGAAAGAGATATCAATTTAATGATTCAGCTATCATATTCATTTGTTAAATCCTATCTTCTCTGTATAACTCCACCATCACCTTTGATCTTTCTGTCCCTTTCTTTAGGGTATTTGGGCTATGGTCATTCTAACTTTTTCATGTCAGAAGGGTCTGTCACTAATATGGGGTAGGGAGATGGAACTATCTGATGTTCTGGAGAGGCTGGGTCCCCTAGGTTTCAGGACTTGTCTGGACCAGGGACCCATAGAGGTTGTAGGTTTCTGGAAAGTTACTCTAGTGCATGGAACCCTTATGTAATCTTATATATTGCCCTAGGTGTTCTTTAGAATTGGCTGGCATGGTCCTGGTTGGGGGTTGGCAGGTTATGATAGGTAGCAAGGTCTAACTGAGCTTGCATAAGAGCAACCTTCAGAGTAGCCTCTCGACTTTATTTGAACCCTCTCTGCCTCTGATACTTTATTAGTTATACTTCTTTCCCCCCTTTTAGTCAGGATGGATTATGTATAGTGCCCAAGGTCCATAGTCCATCAAGACTCTCAATTTTAGATAATTTCATTGTTCCCAAGAGAAAGAAAACCTATAAACACACCCTCACCAAATAGGAAATCTAAACGTCCTCTTAACTATTCTCCCTCCCCCCATCATTTCCCTCTGCAGTTACTATGGTAGTGCTGATGTTTGCCTTTTAAACATAGCCCATAACATGAAACAGCAATTTTACCCCTCTACCCTGGATTAAACACTCTTTGTGCACAAATCATACAGTAGTTATATTTCTAGTAAAGTAGTTATATTTCTAGTGTTAGTCAGTGGGACACGTAGGTCTATACAACCCCTTTCAATCTTGTTCATCTTCAATATGGTAATATTACTTCTAGACCCACTAGAGAACCATCTTCACTTCTTTCTATTCCCTTACATTGGAGCTCAACCTTATTAGCTTACCATTCACCCATCTCTAGCTTCTTTGTATCTCTAAGTCCCCTATATTATGTATTATAAGCTTCTGATTTTCCATTTACCTGGTCATAAAAGTGGAATCATACAGTATGTATCCTTTTGTGTCTCACTCAGAATTATGTCCTCAAGGTTCATACATCTTATTGTGTGCTTCAGGGCATCATTTTCTCTTACTGCTGTAAAATACTCCATCGTATGTATATACCACATTTTGTTAATCCACTCATCTGTTGATAGGCATTTGGTTTGTTTCCATCTTTTGGTAATTATGAATAATGCTGCTGTGAACATCAGTGTGCAAATGTCTGTTTGTGTCATTACTTTCAGCTCTTCTTGGTATATACCAAGTAGTGCTATTGCTGGGTCATAGGGCAACTTGCTATTTAGTTTCCTAAGGAACTGCCAAACAGTCTTCCATAGTGGCTGCACCATTATACATTCCCACCAGCAGTGCATAAGTGTCCCAGTTTCTCCACATCCTCTCCAACATTTATACTTTCCAGTTTGTTTAATAGCAGCCATTCTTATAGGTATGAGGTAGTATCTCATTGTAGTCTTGATCTGCATTTTCCTATGGCCAATGAAAATGAACATCTCTTCATGTGCTTTTTTCATCTGTATTTGCTTTTCAGAAAAATGCCTATTCATATCTTTAGCTTATTTTATCATTGGGTTATTCCTTCTTTTGTTATTGAGTTGCACAATATCTTTGTGTATACAGGATATCAAAACTTTGTCTGATGTGTGATTTCCAAATATCTTCTCCCATTGACTTGGCTGCCTCTTTACCTTTTTGATAAAAGTCTTTTGAAGTGCAGAAGCATTTGATTTGAAAGATAGAAGCATTTTCTATTTTTTCTTTTGTTGCTTGTGCTTTGGGTATAAAGCTTAGTAAGCTACATCCTATTATTAGGCCTTGAAGATGTTTCCCTACATTTTCTTCTAGAAGCTTTATGGTGCTAGTTCTTATATTTAGGTGTTTGATCCACTTTGAGTTAATTTTTGTATAGGATGTAAGATAGGAGCCCTCTTTCATTCTTTTGGGTATTGATATCCAGCTTTTCCATGTGCACTTATTGAAAAGACTATTTTGTCCAGTTCAGAGTATTTGGGGTCCTTGTGAAAAATCAGCTGACCGTAAATTTGGTGTTCTATTTTTGCATTCTCAATTCAATTCCATTGGTCAATGCTTTGTGCGAGAGCCATGCTGTTTTGACCACTGTGGCTTTGTAATAGGCTTTAAAGTCAGGGAGTGTTAATCCTCCCACTTTGTTCTTCTTTCTTAGGATGCCTTTAGTTATTCGGGATCTCTTTCCCTTCCAGACGAAATTGGTAACTAGATTTTCCAAGGCTTCAAAGTAGGTTATTGGAATTTTGATTGGTACTGTGTTGAATCTGTAGATGAATTTGAGTAGAATTGACACCTTAACTATATTTAGCTTTCGTATTCATGAGTATGAAATGTCTTTCTACCTATTTAGTTCTTCTTTGATTTCTTCTAGCAATGTTAAGTAGTTTTCTGTGTACGAGTCCTTTATATTCCTAATTAAGTTCATTCCTAAGTACTTGATTCTTTTAGTTGCTATTTTGAATGGAATTTTTTCCTTAACTGACTCCTCAGTTAGGTCATTCCTTGTGTATAGAAACGTTACTGATTTTTTGCACATTAATTTTATATTCTGCCATCTTGCTCAATTTGTTTATTAGCTCAAGTAACTTTGCTGTAGATTTCTCAGAATCTCCCAAGTATAGTATCATGTCATCTACAAGTAATGAAAGTTTTACTTCTTCCTTTCAAATTTGGACACATTTTATTTCTGTGTCCTGACTTACTGCTCTAGCTAAAACCGCTCGCACAATGTTGAATACTAGTAGTTGCAGAGGGCATCTTGTCTCTTTCCTGATCTTAGGGGGAAAGCTTTCAGTCTCTCTCCATTGAGTATGATGCTGGCTATCGGTTTTTCATATATGCCCTTTATCATACTGAGGTAGTTACCTTTGATTCCTATCTTTTGGAGTGTGTGTTTTCTGTTTTTTTCTTGTATGCTGTATGGCAGTGTCACATATCATTATTTTTCCATGTGAGTATCCCATTTTTGCAGTACCATTTGTTGAATTTTTATTGTATTTTGTTTGTTTTGGGGGAAATGCATGAACCTGGATTTGAACCTGGGTCTCCTGCATGGCAGGTGAGAATTCTACCACTGAACTACCCTTGCACCCCCCTGGAGTGTTTTTATCGTAAAAGGATGTTGAATTTTGTCAAATGCTTTTTCTGCATCAATCAAGGTGATCATGTGATTTTTCCCTTTTGATTTGTTAATGTGCTGTATTACATTAATTGATTTTCTTGTGTTGAACCATCCTTGGATTCCTTGTGTAAACCCCATGTGGTCATGGTGTATAATTATGTTTAATGTGCTGTTGAATTTGATTTGCTAATATTTTGTTGATAATTTTTGCATCTGTGTTCATTAGGGAGATTGGCCTGTAGTTTTCCTTTCTTACAGCATCTTTTCCTGGTTTTGGTATTAAAAATATTACCTCCATAAAATGTTTAGGTAAAGTTTCTTTTCCTCATTTTTTTTGGAAAAGTTTGAACAGAATTTGTGTTAGGTCTTTTTGGAATGTTTAATAAAATTCCCTTGTGAGGCCATCTGGTTCTGGGCTTTTCTTTGTAGGAAGATTTTTGATGACTTATTGAATCTCTTTACTTGTGATTGGTTTGTTGAGATCTTCTATTTCTCAAGTTCCTCAAGGTGAGCAGTTACGTCCTCGATTTTTGCTCTTTCTTGTTTGTTTGTTTGTTTTGTTTCATTTTGTTTTGGAGGGGTGCATGGTCCAGAAATCGAACCTGGGTCTCCCAAATGAAAGGCGAGCATTACGTGAATGAACTACCCATGCACCCTATTCTTGTTTTTTAATATAGGCATTTAGGGCAATAAATTTCCCTCTCAGCACAGCTTTTGCCACATCCCCTAAGTTCTGATAAGTTGTATTCTCATTTTCTTTTGTCTCCAGATAGCTACTGATTTCTCTAGAAATTTCTTCTTTGACCCACTGGTTGTTTAAGATTGTATTATTTAATCTCCATATGTTTGTGAATGTTCCTGTTCTTTGGTGGTTATTGAGATCCAGCTTCATTCCAATTGTGATCAAAGAAAGTACTTTGAATAATTTCAATGTTTTTAAAATGTATAAAGACTGTTTTGTGCCCCAGCATATGATCTATCCTGGAGAATGTTCCATGAGCACTAGAGAAGAATGTTTAACCCTGTGTTTTGGGGTGCAGTGACCTATATATGTCTGTTAGGTCTAATTCGTTTATCAAGTTGTTTAACTTCTCTCTTTCCTTGTTGATCTTCTTTCTAGTTGTTCTATCTACAGAGGAGAGTAGTGTATTGAAGTCTCCTACCATTATTGTTGAAACATCTATCACTCCCTTCAGTTTTGCCAATGTCTGTCTCATTTACTTTGGAGCTCCTTGATTGGGAGCATAAACATTTATCATTGTCATATCTTCTTGGTGAATTGTCCCTTTTATTAATATATAATGTCATTCTTTGTCTCCTAATGATGTTTTTACCTTTGAAGTCTATTTTGTCCAATATTAGTATAGCTACTCCTACTTTGTTTGGGTTACAACTTGTGTGGAAAATATTTTTCCATCCTTTTACATCCTTTTACTTTCAATCTATTTGTATCTAAGATGAGTTTCTTGTAAGCAGCATATAGCTGGATTATATTTCTTAATGCATTCTGTCAATCTGTATCTTTTAATTGGGGGAAGTTTAGTTCATTAACATTCAGTGTTATTACAGAAAAGGCATTTCTTGAATCCACCATCTTACCTTTTGTATTTTACTTGTCAGAAATACGATTTTCCCTCTTTCTCTTTTTATCCTTTAAGTTACCCTTACTGGCATTCTTCAATTCTGTCCTCTCCTCCAGACCTCCCTCTCTTGTCTTTTTTTTTCAACTGGCAGAACTCTCTTTAGTATTTCTTATAGGGCCAGTCTCTTGTTGACAAATTCTTTCAGGATTTGTTTGTTTGTGAAAAATTTAATCTCTCCCTCAGTTTTGAAAGACTGTTTGGCTGTGTACAGAATTCTTGGCTAGAAGCCTTTCTCTTTCAGGATGTTAAGTATATCATACCACTGCCTTCTCACCTCCATGGTGCCAGTTGAGTAGTCTGAACTCAGTCTGATGTGGTTTCCCTTATATGTAGTAGATTATTTTTTTCTTTCTGCTTTCAGATTTTTCTGCTTCAACGTTTGACAGACTGATTAGTAGGTATCTTGGGGAGGGCCTACTTGGATTTTTCTTGTTTAGAGTATGTAGGGCTCCTTTGACTTGTATATTTATGTCCTTTACAAGGATTGGGAAGTTTTCCCCCATTATATCCTCAACTACTCTTCCTAGCCCTTTATTTCCCTCTTCTCTTTCTGGGACACCAATGATTCTTATGTTTGTATGTTTTGTTTTGTCTATCATTTCCCTGAGATCCAATGCAAAATTTTCCATCTTTTTTGCCATTTGCTGTTTTGAGTGTTCAAAATTAGTTATCCTGTCCTCTATATCACTTACTCTGTCTTCTTTCTCTTCAAATCTGCTGTTGTGTGCCTCTAGTATATTTTTCATTTGGTCAACAGCGTCTTTAATCTCTGTGATATCTGCTATTTTTCTATTTATTCTTTCACATTCCTCTTTATGCTCTTCTACTGTCTTCTCGATCTCCTTTCTGTCATTAGCCATCCCAATTATTCTATTAGGTAGAATTGTATGAACATCTTTGATTAGTTCTTCCAACATCTGTGATTCCTCTGGTGTTTTAATTTGGTTGTTAGGCTAAGCTCTATCTGTCTGCATTGTGATATGCTTAGTGACCTTCTGTTGTTTTTGTTGCATGTAAATAACTTTATTGATTTACTTTGGAAGTCAATTTCCTTCAGTAGTCTAAAGCCTTGTGTTTGTGTGGTGGATGTGTAGCAGGATGCATTGTACAGGGTAGGGTAGGGCAGTGTGATGATGCATTGCATCACAGATATAGGCTCAAGTTGGGGATGTTATGCTGGTGCTTGTGAACATGGCCACCCAGTAGCCAGGGAGGATGCAGCTGTGCACGTACATAGATCTGGGGGGCATAACCCTGGTGTGCAATGTTCTAGGTCATGAGGCCCTTTGTGCATATGCGCAGAGCTATATGGCAGCAGGTCAGTATTATGCTTTCATGGGCTGGGAGTGGATGTGACCTGGCTGCGCACATCAGCGCTTTCTCAGACCTGGGAAGTGTGACTGAGGGCCGTGCACATGCACAGGTCTAGGAGTGCCATAAACTGGTGCACAGAGCTCAGGGTGGGTAGTGAGGCTATGCAACACTATGGGCCGGGAGCAGGTGTAGCCTGGGTATGGAGGTATGCACCCACTGCCTTTATGCACTGGTGACAGCCTGCAGGGAGCAGGGAAGGGGAGGTAGTACTCAGAGGGGCACAGGAAAGGTGGGTTGGGCTGCACTTGGGGTGGGGGGGTGGGGCAGGTACGTGTGCTGAGGTTTGGTGGGGCAGGGACACTTGGATTGTGGGGAGTGGGGGCGAGTGGTGGGGTTCAGGTGCATGGGGTGTGGGGTGAGTCACAGGTCATGGGCCTGTGCTGGTGAGGGTAGCACATTGAAGGAACACAGCTTGGCTTATTTCCTAGTCCCCATCTCCCTATCCATGCACTCCTGTGGGCTCTGCACTTCTATATTAAGTTCCAGTTTTCTGCTTCTCACTTCCTCAGCTTTCAACCAGGGCCACCCTGTGTGGTGCAGAAGGCTCTCCCAGGTCAGTCGTACTCTTGAATTGCTGACTCAGTCACCCTCCCAATTCTTCTCTAACTTTTCCTTGGAGCAAGGCTGAACTCAGTCTATCCTGTTTGGCCATGTTCCCAAGACTCAAAGTGGTGACATCTTTAACCACATAGTTTCTGTTGTTTCATGATTTTATCCTCTGCCGACCTGTGTCACCCTCTTGGTCATCAGAGGGTGGAGGGGTACAGTCTACTATGTTAAATTGGAAGAATCTCAGCTCTTTCCCAGTGAACCCCCTTTTCAGCTTGCTCACCATCAGATCCAGTCTTCCTACATCAGATGTGGCACTCAGAGCAACCATGAAGCTCTGGTTTTCCTTAGGCCTTAAAATAACAGTCTGTAACACACACACAAACACACAAAGAGAAACTGTGGGAGAAAAGGGGAAATGTTTTTCCTCTGCTGAGTTATCCTCCCTAATAGGTTCATACAAACATTATAATGTCCATCTATCCAAATTTTCTTTCCTTAGAAATTACAGACAGTCATAAAACAGAACACTACTATTCCATTTTGTAATCTTAAATTTCAAACAATGCACTGATGAATTATTTATGTTATAGAATGTGTTTTCAATAATGTGCAGCATAAAAATGGAATTAATGCATATCCATACATGCCCTGAACATTCTAAAGTGCACACTAATAAATAGGGAGGTAACCTAGGATCATTTTGGCATGGAGGGATTTATAAGGCAAGCTCTTCTTTCTCTCAGTTTTGGTTTTTTCTTTATGTTCTCCAACAGTCAGCTTACTGCTTTTCCTACTGGAACTTAGCAGGTAACATTCTTTGACTCCAAGCTGTCCTATAGTGCTTTTCTCTCAATAACAATCAAGGTTGGGGTCTGTTCTAGTTTGCTAGCTACTGGAATACAACACACCAGAGATGGATTGGCTTTTAATAAAAGGGGATTTATTTTGTTAGTTCTTCAGAGGAAAGGCAGCTAACATTCATCTGAGGTTCTTTCTTACGTGGGAAGGTGAAGGGTAATCTCTGCTGGCCTTCTCTCCAGGCCTCTGGGTTCCAACAACTTTCCCCGGGGTGATTCCTTTCTGCCTTTCCAAAGGCCTCGGCTGAGCTGTGAGTGCTGATTTGAGGTATGCCCAGCTGCTTGGGCCGTGCTACGTTATGCTCTCTCATTTAAGAACCAGCCAATTAAGTCAAACATCGTTCATTGCAGCAGGCACGCCTCCTAGCCAACTGTAGATGTAATCAGCAACAGATGAGGTTCACGTATCATTGGCTCATGTCCACAGCAACAGAATTAGGTACTTTCACCTGGCCAAGTTGACAACTGAATCGAACTACCACAGGGTCTATAAATTCCCCCTTGTCATGGTGGCTTCTGGCCATACTACATTAGACTTTAGTTCTGTATAAAAGGGAATATTTTATATAAAATGGCCATTCTCTAACTTTATGATATCACAAAATGATTATGATACTAGAAAATAATGAAGATGCCTTAAGTTTTTTAAGACTAAATGTACAGGCTTAAGGGACAAGGGATGGTAATTTTTTAAAAAATCTGTGTGCAGTTCCTACTACAATGACAGGAATAAAAAAATTCTTCTTAAATAATTTAATCTCTATAGTTGCACAAATTATCAAATTTGTCTTCTCTGTTAAAATATCTGAGATCAGGTACATTGCTTGCCTAATGATGGTCTTTTACCAGAAATCCCAAACAACCACAAAAAAAAAAGAAAAGAAAAAGGCAAAGAGTTGGCATCTCATGATCCTTGATTGGTGGGCATTCTTGAAAGAAAGGACTCTTGAAGGTAGGCTGTTTCTGCTAATCACAATATCTGTGTGAAGATTTAACTCAGAACTAATAGCCAGGAGATAAAATGACTCACATTCACAATTCCTCATCCAAAAGTCTTGAGGCCAAATATATTTCCGAATTCAGGATTTTGTAAAAGATATCATGTTGCATACACCATATGGAGTAAAACATAATGTATTATTATTCACATTAAATGGAATTAAGAGTATAAATATCCTCATATCAATTTGAGTCAGATTTTGCAAATAATTAAGTTTGGGTTAGATCAGAGGTTACTACCTGAAAGGTTATGAAAAATACTTTCCATTTTCAGTTCTTGTAAAATTTTAGAATTGCAGATGAGTATTCTTGGGCCTGCATCGCCACTCTTAGGCATTTTATTTATTCCTTGTCCAAGAATCTCCATAAAAGAAAATGTCACTACTTTCTCTAAATCATTTCTTCACATTGTTCTCCTAGAGAAAATGCGAGGCTACACAAGTTATAAGAAGAACCCTTTAGGGTATTTCTAGGTGGTTTAAATATTCACTTGTAGGAGACAGAGAATTGAACTAAATTTTTTTATAATTATGATCATATTTAAGAAGTACAAAATCATAGAATATGCAATGAAAAGTAAGGTTTTCTCCCACCCCTGTCTTCCAACCAATGAGGTAATCTCCTTGGATATAACTATTACCAGCTTACTGTGTGTCCTTTTGAGAATTATTATGTATGTACAATCTTGGCTAGGTAGATGAATATGTGTACTGTTGTAGTACCTCATTCTTTTACATTGCTGTACAGTGTTCTATTGCATGGGTGTACTGTAATGCATTTAAACAGTTAATTAATGAATGGTTATTTGGGTTATTTCTCTTTAGCTATTTCAAACAGTGGTACAATGGATATTCCCATGCATGTCATTCTTACATATGTAAATTATATTTAGGATAAATTCCTAGAAATCGAATTATCAGTCATTGATAAGGTCATTTCAAATTTTGAAAGATTGCCAAATTACTTCATTACAGGTTGTATAACTTATGTTCCAATTTGCAATGTTTGAAAGTGCCTATTTTAGCACACCTTCACCAATAGTGGGTACTTTGAAAGTTTAGTACTTTGCCATTCTGAAAGGTGGGAATGGTATCCTGTAGCTGTAATTAGCATTTATCTTACTATAAGTGAAATTAAGAATATTTTATATTTGAGTCATATGTTTTTTCTAAGAACCATTATTTCCATCTTTTATCTATTTTCTTCACTGAGTTGTTTGTCTTTTTCTTTTTAACTTATAGGTGCTGTCTACATATGAAAGAATAGCCTTTTATATAATACATCACAATTATTTTTTCCAGCTTGTCTTTAGACCTTGATTTTATGGTATTTTCTTGCATGCAGAAAAATTTCCCATTCAAATTATTCTCCAGTTCACTTTCAATTGGTTCTACCTTTGATTTGTCTTTAGTCATTTTACTCTGTGTTCGTTCATATGAGCGTTCATATCACATCTCTCTGATCTTCTATCTATTCTCCCTTTCTCTTCCTACATCCTGCTTTCTAACAGTTTTAAAATATTTATAGTAATAGTTTCCATTACTTCAGCACTTATGATAAGCTGGGCATTTTGCTAAGTACTTTGTATACATTATCATAAAATTCAGAGAAGTAAGCATTGTTGTTTTTACCCTCATCTTACAGCAGAAGCAACTGAAGCTTAGAAAAATTAAGCACCTTGCCCAAGATCACATAGTTAGAAACTGGTAGAACTAGGATTCAAATCCAACATCTGACTTCAGGACCTTGAGCTTTTACCAATGCAGACAAAAAAAAATTATAAAGAATATTGATATGAATCAGTATAGCAGAACCTTTTTATTGGTGTGATTGGAGATCCTGGAATGTATTATCATAATAGCAGACATTTTTGAAGTAGAATATTCAGAGAGTTGATTCAGATTTTACATACCTCTCCCCCTCCTACAACCCAAATAGGTAAAAATGGGCAGAAATATAAAATACAGTTCATGCTTTCAACCAAAGGGCCTAAATTTGAAGTGTGGTAATTTTTGGACATCTCCTCTCGAGTCCCAAGGGTCTCAGAGAGCTGATAGTGTTTAGTGACCTTCGGTTCCAGTGTATCATCCTTGGAGGATTGAAATGGATTTTCCTCCCATTACACTATGAGAACTCAGAGACAGTGCACCCTCACCTGCACGTTGCCTAGGACTGTGCCACGGGGTTAACACCCAGGATGTGAGCACCAGGCTTTGAGGGAATCATAAATGGTAGCAGCAGGGTTGATGTCCTAAGTGCATTATTTTGAAGTTATTCTTCCAGGTTGTGCTTTCGTTTCAGTTCATTCTTCTTTTCCGTGTGCTGCCTCATTGTTCCAGCTCAATTCTAAACTTGCTTTTTTTTAACTTCTGAGAAACAAACACTGGTTCCCTACTAACTGGTTTTATTTGTATTATAAAAGCAGTATGGCTGAATTTTACAAGCAAAGCTGAAATCCATATGATCTACATTGTATTCACAACTCTAATAAAGCCCTGAAACCATCAGAAATTGAAGAACCCCGCAATTGCTGGTGGTCAAACTTTCAGAGAAATTGATGGTGACAGCAAAGCAGTTAGTTACACAGGGAAGTGAAGCTAATGACTTTTAAGCTGTAGGGCCTCCCATTTTGCACAGGCCCCTTCCAAGACCCTGAGAAATGGCCTAGCAGTGGCTTCACATGATCATATGCTTTTGGGAAATCTGCGCAACTAAGGCATTTTACCTGCAATTGGTTAAAAAGTCCTGTCTTTCGCCATTCCTCACACTTTCCCTGGTACCTAGTGGCTTTGGAGGGGCTCCATTGCAGGATTTGGCTTAAAGGAAGTTGAGTTGGGCATGTTTCATTTGGGTTTACTGTTATATATTTATGTAGTTCTCAGATATGTCTGTGTGCAGTTAAAAGTCATCGCATGTCATCCCAGGTGTGCTTCTGTGGCTCACTGTGCCAGCTCACTAGTATCATGAAATGGAAATGCAGCACCGGTGACTTGTCATGATCAGAAAGTGTCCTGGTAGAAAAATTATTCTCCTTATAAGATTCATAAATTTTTCAGGAAAGGATTAGAGTCTCATCAATATCCAGTAGAAGGAAAAGTTATCTCTTGTGAGGAATATACTTATTAATATAGCATACACATTCTATAAGCACCATCTATAATAGTTCTCAATTATTTATTTATTTATTTTGAATGCTGTATGGTGGGGGTCACATTTCACTCTTTTTCCATGTGAGTATCCTATTATTGCAACACTATTTGTTGAATTTTTGTTTATTTTTCTTTCTTTGTTTGCTTGTTTGTTTGTTTTGGAAAGCACATGGATGGGGAATCAAATTCAGGTCTCCTGCATGGCAGGCATTTATTTTTAATGGAAATAGTGCAAAATATAATTTATCAGAATTCCTGTGTTTTTAGGACATGAACTATGGCAGTAACTGTGGTGTGTTTTGACAACTCACATATGAAAGAAAAATACAGAGACCTTCCCAAATGCAAAAACAGTCTTATTATTTCTATAACTTTACCAATCATGATTTTGAAGCTGAAAGAAGAATTTCTAAATTATTAATACTACCAAAAGTTTTGAATTATGATGCTATAAAAACTAAAAGGAAAAATATAGACGTGTGTCAGGCAATTAATAAATTTTTTTCTTCATTTTTTCCTGAAACTGGTGATATGGTGTATTTGACCATTTTTTTGTACTGGCAAATTGTCTGGATTTTTTTTAATCATTATAAATAACTGTTCACTTTTGAACAGGCCTATGCACACTTTACATATTTGTGACCAAGAAAAAATGTACCAATAAAGGTGTATATATACCACAAATCTAAATATCTAAATTTTAAACGATGCTAATAACAGTAAATAAAATTTGTTCTCCTACCTTGATAAATAAGCTCCATAAGGCAAGATGGGTAAAAGTTGTAAATAGCTATTGTTTTTAGATGATTGGAAGTTGGCCAAATGTCAAAGATGACTGAAATCAATTATTATACATATCTGGGTATTAATTTTTGGAATGATGATTTTGGATGTACCATTTAATGTACCACTAAAATGTACCATTTAATGTACCATTAAAATTTACATAATTGATAAATTAAAGATACTTATTCTAATATTTTTTTAACAAAATCACCATGCATGAATTCTCGCCTGCCATGCTGGAGAACTGGGTTCGATTCCTGGTGCCTGCCCATGCAAGCAAAAAAAAGAAGAATCACTGTCATGGTCAGGTTCATGTGTCAACTTGGCCAGGTGATTTGTCTGGTTGGGCAAGTGCTGGCCTATCTGTTGCTATGAGGACATTTCATAGAATTAAATCATGATCACGTTGGCTGCATCCACAGCTGAGTGTATTTGTAATCAGACAAGGGAGTGTCTTCTGCAATGAGTGATGTTTAATCTAATCACTGGAAGCCTTTTAAGGAGGATTCAGAAGAGACAGTCTCTTTTCCTGCTTCGGCCAGTGAGCCTCTCCTTTGGAGTTCCTCCAGACCCTCCATCGGAGTCGTCAGCTTCACAGCCTGCCCTACGGATTTTGGACTCTGTTCCCACAGTTACATGTGAGGCTTTTATAAATTTATATTTACTGATATTTCCTGTTGATTCTGTTTCTCTAGAGAACCCTAGATAATACAATCACCATGCATATTGTTGTCATCAAGGCTTGTAAATCATTTGTATTTTGATGACAACGATAGCACTATATCAACTTTTTTGAGTACTTTATTGTTTTTTATTAACTTCACTTTGGAAAACCTTGCTCTGTTGGGCAGTTGTGACTGGAATTATCAATAAACTTCTTGCAGTATATTTAGAAAAAAAAAGAATATTAATTTGAAGCTACTACCAAAAATGCCATAGTAGAGTTATGATTAGTTATATGAGGATGACTAAGATATTATTCTCCTTGTATTACAAAGTCTCAAGCATGATTATTCAAATATTCTTTCATAGTTATTTACTTTGTTACTACCTATATCTCATTGGTGTTTGAAAAGCCGTGTTATTTAAAATAGATAAAGCAGAACCATAATCTAATGGAAGTTTGTAAACATGTGAATTTGGCTCACGGAATTACTCTCCTTGGCTGAAAGTGTCTAGCTACAGCTTTGTGTAAACAATAATGACTTGTCAGAGTATCAGTTTCATTAACTGGCTCCACTTATTTTTTTCCCCATCATTAATATTTATTGAGCATTTACAGTGTACTAGGGACAGTAGAACATACAGAAAACATTGTCCCTGCACTTGAGGAGGTTACATTAAAAAAGGAAAACAAAATACAACTATTTTTTAAATGGTATTTTTGTTTGGTATTTTCTGCAATGTACTGAGGAAACAGTCTGAAGAGTGAGCTTTGGGTACTATAACTTAGCCCCATTATTATTTAAAGAATACAGAAAGAGGAAGGTTGTAAAGGCAGACAATGACAGACCATTCAAGAGAGGTAGGGCTTAGAGGGAGATAAACACAATCTTATCAACTAAGAAGAGATTTGCTGTAGTAAATAGAATGAGGAAAATAGTCTGTGGAATGCAAACAAAGGAAATACAGTGGTATCTTAGATACAAACTGAAACCAGGAAGATCATGCAGTATTTTTTCCAAGTACACAGCTACTAAGTAGGAATGGTTTGTGATGAGACAGAAGGCTAAAAAAGGAAGGTAATCCTGTGCACCTGACAAATACAAGAAATAAAGGATCAAAGTTGAAGGCAGACTACAAGAGTATCAAGTTCTTAAAAACCAAAAGTGGAAGCACAAAACTTATACTTAATGCTACCCAGCATCATGATGGGCCAAGAACATTGTGACTTGGGGCTTCCTAAGTTAGAAAATGCCATATATCAAAAATTTAAATGAAACATATTACTTTTATTCAATTGACAGCCCCCCTCAACAGAAATTGATTTGGAGGGGTGGGGTGAGGGGAAGGAAAGGAAAATAGGATATGATATGTGTAGTGTTTTTTTCATTATGATAAACTTCTTATTTAAACTTGGTAAAAGCCCATTAGCTACCAAACTGGAATAAGGAATAAATTTCCAAAACTGTACAATTTCTTTTAGAGAAGATTCAGAACAAAAAGACTAATTTACATGAAAAACTGTAGAGAAAGTAGTTGAAAAGTCCATTCATAAAACTTATTCCACTTACATCAACTAAATACACATGTTTTTTAATTGAAATATCTTTACATACATACATCCATCCAAAGTATGCAATCAGTGGCTCACAATTTTATCACATAGGTGTGTATTCCTCACCATGATCATTTTTAGAACATTTGCATCACTCCAGAAAAAGAAATAAAAAGAAAAAAGAAAAAAAAAATACATCTCATACCTCTTACCCCTCCCTTTCATTGACCACTAGTATTGCAATCTACCCAAATTCTTTTTACCACTTATCCACCCCTATTATTTATTTATTTATTGTCCTTATTTTTTTACTCATCTGTCCATACACTGCATAAAGGAAGCATCAGTCACAAGGTTTTCATAATTACACGGTCACATTGTAAAAGCTATATAAGTTATACAATCATCTTCAAGAATCAAGGCTACTGGAAAATAGTTCAACTGTTTCAGCTACTTCCCTCTAGCCACTCCAATACACCAGAAACTAAAAAATGGATGTCTATATAATACATAAGAATAACCTCTGGGATGACCTTCAACTCTGTTTGAGATCTCTCAACCGCTGAAACTTTATTTTGTGTCATTTAGCTCTTCTTCCTTTTGGCCAAGAAGGCTTTCTCGATCTTATGATGCCAGGTCCTGGATCATCCCTAGAAGTCATGTCGCATGTTGTCAGGGAGATTTACACCTCCGAGAGGCATGTCCCATGTAGTAGGGAGAGCAGTGATTTCACCCGCCAAGTTGGCTTAGAGAAGGAGGCACATCTAAGCAACAAAAGAGATTCTCTGGGTGACTCATAGACATAATTATAAGTAGGCTTAGCTTCTTCTTTGCAGCAATAAGTTTCATAAGGAGCGAACCCAAGATTGAGGGCCCAGCCCTATTGAATCGGTTGTCCCGACTGCTTGTGAGAATATCAGGAATCCCCCAGGTGGGGCAGTTTAGTATTTCCTCCTCTCTCCCCAGTCCCCCCAAGGGGACTTTGCAAATACTATTTTATTCTCTGCTCAAATTAGTCTGAGATGTACTGGGGCACCATATTGACCTGTACAAACCAACAAGATCTCACTCCCTATTCAAGACTCCATGTAAGTAAGGTGTTCAAATAAACTGGCATACAAGTTAAATTAGATAATATGCTACTAAAAATATAAATTTGCACCAAATAAACATCTCTCCCTTTAGTCTCACACAGAAGTCAAAGTCTTAAAATATAGATCATATCATCCTTTATCTTGTATTCTGATTTCTGATTTACTTTAGTCCTGTCCAGGTCAGCTTCATTCATATCTCTAGTTAAATTCTGATCACCTTTTCAACTTTTTTAAACTGTTGCACATGTGTTCTTAACAATTATGCTTGGATTGTTCATGAAAATTTCATAAGACATTAAACAAAGCTAGCAATGATCAAGTTATTTCCCCATTAACTATTTTTACAGCACATGCATGTTAGACAAATATCAAAAATATATATCACAAAAGCAAAAACCCTAAAAGTTAAATACATGGTTTTTTGTTTTGTTTTGTTTTATTGCTGTGCTTGATAAACATGAAGAATGGATATCAAGCAACTCATTTTACTGTGTCATTAGTTGTACCTTTGTCCTTAGGTTGCCTAAAACATTTAAATACAAATAAAATGTGTAGCAAAAATAATGATGCAAACAGCAGGTAACTTTACAAATAATGGAATGTGAACTATTTCTACCCTTCTCCAGAATAAAATGGGTCACAACTTTGTCTAAAAGAACACTTCTGCAGCTGTAGTTAAAGATGTGCACATTGAGATTGTATATTCTACAGATACACATGGTTCAACATGTAATATCCATGGGATATCTATTTCTACCACAGCTTCGAAAGTGCTCCAACTCACAATAACTACACTTGTGACTGGAACCAATTATCCCTTTTATCCCCCACCAGAATAAATCAATATAGAGGCAATTTTTTTTTTGCTTAGACATGATGCAGTTTTAACACTGGCCTTTGTGAAGCCCCAATGTACCCAAAGTACTATACAAACATTCATAACTTTAATAAAAATTCCACATCCCCATTATTGGCCACCTCAAGATGAAAACAGATAACTCTAAATGTTAACTTGCTCTTCTCCCCTAATTTTAAACCTAAAAACCACATGGGAAATACAGAAATTCAAATAGAAGTAACATAAACCTGTCATAAATCAGAAACAAAAAACTGTTTATCAGACAGCATGGATGACAAATCGTCTACCATGTAAATTTTAGAATGAGGCAGAAAAAGTTGGAAACCCAGTTAATTTTCCTCTCCTTTTGCCTCAGCTTTGTCTACTTGGGAATCCAATGTCCACAAAGTGACATTGTCTCTCAATAATTGTATTTTTAGCATGCTGTCTTTGTATGACTCTACGTAATGTATCAAGTTCAACAATGGCTTCATCAAAAGTTGTCTTTGCAAAAGAGCAGGCTTTTTCTGGGGAGTTCAGAATTTCATAACAGAACATAGAAAAGTTCAGGGCTGGACCCAATCGGACAGGATGCATTGGTCACATTTCCTTTTTGCTGATTTTAAATGCTTCTTGGTATGTGTGCTGTTTTGAATCTGTTGTGCACCCCAGAAAAGCCATGTCCTTTAATCCTCATTCAATATTGCTGGGTGGTATTTTTTTATTGTTTCCATGGAAACATGACCCACCCAATTGTGAGTTGTAATTTTTCATTAGAAGGTTTCCGTGGAGATGTGTTCAAAGTGGGGTTGCTTACTGGAGCCCTTGCAGAGGGGATCATTTTGGAAAAGCTTTAGAGCCCTTGCAGCCAGAGACCTCTGGAAATGAATGAAGAAGGAAAACTCTCCTGAAGGAGCATCATGAAACAAGAAGCCAGGAGAGAAAGCTAGCAGACTTTGCCATGTGCCCTTCCAGCTAAGAGAGAAGCCCCAAACTTTATCGGCCTTTCTTGAATGAAGATAAACCTCTTGTTGGTGCCTTACTTTGGACATTTTTATAGACTTACTTTAATTTGGACATTTTCATGACCTTAGAACTGTAAACTTGCAATTTAATAAATTCTGCTTTTTATGAGCCATCCTGTTTCTGTTATATCACATTCTAGCAGCTAGTAAATTAGAACAGTATGCTTATTGTGACTGATCCACAGTCCCTTTCTTATCATCACCAGCAGTAACTTCAGCAAGTAATGGTAGTAGTCTTTCATTTTCAAATAGAAGACTTTGCTCTCTGTTTGTGAGGCATTGGGGATCAAGAACTTTTCCAAAAAGGACAGTACATCATTGCAGATATCTCTTAGCTCAGTCTCAATTTACTCTCTATATTCTTGAGCCATCTGATATTTTTTCTCAGCATCTTCCCTCTTTTGCTCTAAACTTTAGATAACCCTCCAAGATGACTGTTCTAGTTTGCTAGCTGCCAAAATGTGATATACCAGAAATGGAATGGCTTTTAAAAAGGGGGAATTTATTAAAAGTTTATAGTTCTAAGGCCAAGAAAATGTACCAATTAAAGCAAATCTTTAAAATGTCCCCAAGATGGTGGCTTACAGAGGTGTGGAATTTAGTTCATCCTCAAGTTCATCCTCCAGAGCAGCTAGTAAATAGCCAGGAAAGGATTAGTACAGAACAACTACTGGGGCTACATCAGTGACCAGACATACAGCATACACCAGTCTGGGCAAGCTGTACCAGCTGAGACCCCACACAGAACTGTAAGTCCCCCAAACCGCAAAAGCCGGTGCCCCTCCCCAATGGACACAGCAGGCTGGTTCCATGAGGGAAAGGAAATAGACTTTACTAGCAACAGGGGCTTAGCTCAATCAACTCCACTTGTGGAGTTAATAAATTCTGACTACTGAAAATAGGCCCCCAGCACAGAGAAATCTGGAATAAGCACTAAAGGTACTACAAGTTTTTGCTCTGGCAGAGAGGGGGTAGGGCTGACAGGAAAAACAAAACAAAACAAAACAAAAAACCCAAGGCTTTTTATGTCAGACAGCACAAAATAGTGCAAAAGGAAAATCAAAGATATGGCCCAGTTAAAGGAACAAACCAACAATTCAAATGAGATACAAGAGTTGAAACAACTAATTCAGGATGTTCAAACAGACCTAGAAAATCTCATCAAAAATCAAATCAACAAGTTGAGGGAGGATATAAAGAAGGCATTGAGTGAACATAAAGAAATTGAAAATTTGAAAAAACAAATCACAGAACTTATGGGGATGAAAGGCAGAATAGAAGGGATGAAAAAAAGACAATGGAAACCTACAACAATAAATTTGAAGAGGCAGAAGAAAGGATTAGTGAACCGGAGGACTGGACAACTGAAATCTGATGCACAAAAGAAAATACAGGGAAAAGAATGGAAAAATATGAGCAGAGTCTCAGAGATTTGAATGACAACGTGAAGTACATGAGTATATGTGTTGTCCGTGTCCCAGAAGGAAAAGAGAAGGGAAAAGAAGGAGAAAGACTAATGGAGGAAATTATCATTGAAAATTTCCCATCTCTTATGAAAGACATAAAATCCAAGAAGTGAAGCTTACCCCAAACAGAATAGATCCAAACAGACATACTCCAAGACACTTACTAATCAGACTGTCAGATATCAAAAAGAAAGAGAAAAATTTGAAAGCAGCAAGAGAAAAGAAATCTTTCACGTACAAGGAAAGCCCAGTAAGACTGTATGTAGATTTCTCAGCAGAAACAATGGAGGCAAAAAGGCAGTGGTATGATATATTTAAGATTCATATATCTTAATAGGAAAAACTACCAACCAAGTTTCTATATCCAGCAAAATTGTTCTTGAAAAATGAGGGGGAAAGGTGGTGCATTAGTGGCTTGGTGGCAGAATTCTTGCCTGCCATGCTGGAAACCCAGGTTTGATTCTTAGAGCCTGCCCATGCCAAAAAAAAAAGAGGAGAAAATTAAAACACTTTCAGACAAGCAATCACCGAGAGAATTTGTGACCAAGATACCAGTTCTGCAAGAAATACTAAAGGGAGCACTGCAGTAAGATAGGAAAAGACAGGAGAGAGAGGTCTGAAGAAGAGTGTAGAAATGAAGACTATCAGTAAAGGTAAAAAGAGAAAAAAAAATAGATATGACATAAAATCCAAAAGGCAAAAATGGTAGAAGAAGGTACTGCCTTTACAGTAATTAATTACACTAAATATTAATGGATTAAACTCCCCAATCAAAAGACATAGACTGGCAGAATAGATTTTAAAATCTATACACTGTCTACAGGAGAATAATTTTTAAGCCCAAGGACAAAAATAGGTTGAAAGTGAAAGGTTGGGAGCAGATATTTCATGAAAACAACAATCAGAAAAGAGCAGGAGTAGCTATACTAATATCCGACAAATTAGACTTCAAATGAAAAACAATTAAAAGAGACAAAGAAGGACACTATGTATTAATAAAAGGAACAATTCAACAAGAAGACATAACAATCATAAATATTTATGCACAGAGCCAGAGTGCTCCAAAATACAAAATACATGAGGCAAACACTAAAGGGAAAAATAGGCACCTTTACCATAATAGTTGGAGACTTCAATTCACCATTCTCATCAATGGATAGAACATCTAAACAGAGGATCAATAAAGAAACAGAGAATTTGAATAATGCAATAAATGAACTAGACTTAACAGACATTTACAGAATATTACACCCCACAATAGCAGGACATACTTTTTTCTCAAGTGCTCATGAATCATTCTCAAGGATAAACCATATGCTATGTCACAAAGCAAGTCTTGATAAATTTAAAAAGATTGAAATCATATGAAACACTTTCTTGGGGCATAAAGGAATGAAGTTGGAAATCAATAACAGGCAGAGGGCCATAATATTCACAAATAAATGGAGGCTAAACAACACACTCTTAGACAGTGGATCAAGGGAAAAATTACAAGAGAAATCAGTAAATATCTTGAGGAAAATGAACATATAAAAATTTATGGGATGCAGCAAAGGCAGTGCTAAGAGGGAAATATATTGCCTTAAATGCCTATATCAAAAAAGAAGAAAGAGCAAAAATCAAGGAATTAACTGTTCACTTGGAAGAACTAGAAAAAGAACAGCAAACTAACCCCAAAGCAAGCAAAAGGAAAGAAAAACGACGATTAGAGCAGAAATAAATGAAATTGAGAACAAGAAAACAATCAAGAAAATCAACAAAACCAGAAATTGGCTCTTTGAGAAACAAAGTGAAAAAGTAGATCATACATCAGTGAATAAGCATGGCCTAATTTAAGTTTTTAAATATGTGTACATTTGTCTGTGTATTTGTATAGGCATATATATGTATGTAATTATACTAAAAAAGGTTTGGAAACATATATACCAAACATATATACCATCTAATAGTGATGTCTGGGCAGGGGAGTGAGATTGGCATTTGGATTGGACATAAAGTGTTGGGGGTGGGGGACTCATTTTTCTTTATATAATATTATATATTTAAATTTTTATAATAAAAAAATTCTTAAATTATTTGAACAAGTTAAAACATTAATAAAATAATTAGGAAAATGTAGATTTATTTATTATTTACTGAGTACTTGACACTAAGCAAAACTGTTCTTGGCAACATATTGTTTCCAGTCTAATGAGGGAGACAGACATCAAACAAATAATCCTATACAAATATTGTGATAAAAAGCTATTTAGGAAAAGGGCAGGGTATTATGAGAAAAAATAACTAGGGATTCTAATTTATATAATGAGATTAAGGAAGGCCTTTCTGAGGAAGTGATATTTCAGTTGATATCTAGTAGGATAAATAATATTTATCCAGAAGAAAAATAGGTAGGTAGCAGATATACAAGTGTTTATTTTATCAGTCTTAAACCATACCTAAATACCGGGTTTGTTCTTTTGTATTAAGAAGTAAAGGGGTGGGAGAGAAGGAGAAGAGGAGACAGATTGAGAGAAGAACATTCCTAACAGATGAAACAGAAAATATGAAGTTCTTGAGGCAGTAAATAACTTATCCTATTCCAGGAATAGGAGGTAAACCATTGTAGCTGGCTTTGTAGTGAGTGAGGCAGAACTATGTGAAATGAGAAAGGAGAAGCAGGAAAGGACTGGACATCTGTGGTCTTGCTGTCCCTATTAGCTATTGTGTGCTTTGACTGCAGGGAATGTCACTAAAGGGGATTGACAGGCTCCATTTTATATTTGTAAAAGGCCACTCTAGCTGCTCAGGAATAAAAATGGGAAACCACTGAGGCTGTTGCAATTGTGCAGGTAAAAGATGCAGGTGACTGGGCCCCAAGTGTTGAAATGGAGTAGGAACAATCAAATAATATATTTAGGAAGTAGAGCCTAAGAAGTGGAGACAAAGGACATGTTACTGTTTCAGAAGGTTTGAATGGAGGCAAAAGTTAGGATGGTACCTGAAGGGTGAATGTGGATTAAGGGAAGAGTTCTCTTTTTTCCCTTAAACTTTTTATTTTGAAGTAATTACAAACTGACAGGACAGTTACAAAATAATACAAACCCACACAGAGAACTCCAACATACATAATCCCCCTCCCCCACATAGCCATAATATATTATATAGCATAAAATTTTGCTGCATTTGCCTTATCATTCTATCCATCTATCAATCCATCTATATCTATCAATATCTATTTTCTAGACATTTGAGAGTAGATTGTATATATCATACCCCTTGAATACATAATCCTTCCATGTACATTTCCTAGGAATAAGGATATTCACTTATGGAACCACTTTACATAGTTATCAAGATATTTAACATTGATTCATAGCTTATATTCTATATTCCAATTTTTTCATATGTCCCAATAATGTCCTTTTGAGCCTTTTCTCTTCCATTATTAGATTCAGTCCTAGAACATGTATTTCATTTAATTGTTATTGTCTCTCTTCAGTTGCTCTTTTTATTTTTATTGTGGAAACATTTGTACAATATAATCTTTCCCATCTCAATCACTCCCAACCATGCCATTTGGTGGGATTAATCACATTCACAATACTCCACTACTCTCACCACTATCCATTATCAGATCTTTCCCATCACCCTAAAGGGAAACCATACTCCCAATATATTTTAACTTCCCATTCCTTCCACCTCCTGCCCCTAGTAACTTGTACTCTGCTTTCTATTTCTATGAATTTGCATATTATACATATTTCCTGGAATTAGAAAATATCTGCCCCTTTGTGTCTGACTTACTTCACTCAACATGATGTCTTCAAAGTTCATCCATGTAGTGATATGTATCAAAACTTAATTCCTTTTTAAAGCTAATATTTCATTGTGTATATATATATATATACCACATTTTGTTTATCCAGTCATCTGCTGATGGACATTTGGGTTGTGTCTACCTGAAAGTGGGATTGCTGGGTCATATGGTAGTTCTCTATGTTTAATCTTTTGAGGAACCACCAAACTGTTTTCCACAGTGGCCCTACCATAGGTAAGATTTCTTTTTAATTTGGAAATTTTAATATGGAAGTTTTCAAACAGATAAAAAGACCCATATGGTTTACCCAGAGTAGCCTTCAATATTCTATGTTCTTCTTTCTTATAAACCCACACTGTTCTTTTTTCTTCAAGGAATATTTCAAATCAAGTCCCAAACATTACATACTTTCACTAATAAATACTCTGATCTCTAACAGTTAAGACCTTTTTTTTTTTTTGGTTTAATATAACCACACCCAACAAAATAACAATACTTATTTAATATCTAGAATTATGTCCATTTTCAGTTTTCCTGTTTTGTTTTAAAAGCACATATTTGTTATGGTTCTTTGAATCAGTATTCAGTCTACATGTTGTATCTGGATGATAGCTCTCTTAAAGCTCTTAATCTATAACAAGTTTCCCTTTTTATACTACTTATTTGTTGAAGAAACTAAGTCATTTGTCTTGTAAAATTTCATATATTCTGGGACTTGAGTGTATCCTTATGAGGTCATTTAGCCTATTTCTCCATACTTTGCATTTCATGAAATTAGCAATTAGATCTAGAGGTTTTATTAAAGTTCAATTGTTTTATGGCAAGAATCCTTCATATAGATGATGCTGTGTACTTCCTATTATAGTATATCAAGAAGAAAATAATTACTACTTTTCATGATTTTAAGATGAATCAGTGGGTTTATTCTGATCCATCTGTTAGGAAGTTCCCCATCAATCTTCCATTTAATGGTTTTAGTAGACTATGTGATTGTTCATTAGATTAGGGATTGCAAAATTCTTGGTTTTCTAATGCATCATTCCCTCTGCATTTATTAGCTTTGATTTTTCTGGACCCTTTAAGGAAGCATTTTTTAAAATTAGGTGATACTAGAGTACATTTGAATGCTTATGTTAATGATTGAGTTGAAAGAGAAAAAAAAATGATATTGAAGAAGAGAGAGAATGATCAAATGATGAAGATCCCTAAGAAGGGAATGGGATGCAGAACAACAAAGGGTAAGCTTTTGCTAGGAGATGGTACACTCATTGCATTGTTAACAGGAAGGATAAAGATGAATGTAGATGCAAGAAAATTTGTAGATTTGATGGTAGAAAGATTAATATAGTTTCTTGTGGTTTACATTTTTTCATTAAGTATGCATCAGAGTCATTGACTACAAGGTTAGGGGAATTGGGGGAAGAAAGTAGGGGAGCAAAAGTTTTAATTCTGCTTTTATGTTTAATGAAAATTATTCCAAGGCTTTTAAAAAATAAATTATGAAAATTCCTGTAATCCCAGCAGCTTTGTGAGAGATTCTGAAGCTAAAGTTCTTTCTTAGAAATCTTATCTTTCAAAGGGATTCCTGAAAGCAGTCTCATCTCTTTGAGGAAAGAGAAATCAAGGATTTGCTCAGCTTTATTTGTCTCACATATAAGGAGGCAGTAGTGTTACTGGTATTGCAAATCTGGTTAGTTTGTCTTGTATAACCAAGGCCTCTGCTATCTTTCTTGTGAGTTAATTCGTAAATGCTGATTACGATCACATTCATTCACATTTTAAATGTTTGTTTGCCACTGAAATCTACTTCATTCTCCAAATATGTTACTTGCCCATTGTCTCCCTGAAAAGTTAAAAGTATGGATTGCCATTACACAAATAACAAGTAGCTTGCTTCTTGTAACCTTAGTCTGGGTATTCTGGGAGATGCATTAGTTCTGACACCTACAGAATGCAAATCCTAGGTATATTTCCAAACTTTTTCCTAAACTTTAAGCTTTACATTTTCAAGCAAGTTTAGATACCCTCAGTATACAAAACCAGAATACCATATGGAATCAGGATACCCATTTGTTCCTAAAGCACGTTCTTGAAATTCAAGTCAAGAGCCTTTGTAGGTACTTCCACTGATAACCAAGATGGAGTAATAAGTGTTGGATTTATTCTCCCACCCAAAGCAATGAAAAGTACATACAAAATATATGAAAAATTGTTTTCAACATTATATATCAAGCAGTGCAGGACAGTTATTCCCGAAAGAGGAGAAACAAATGAGATCAGCCTTACGATGATATTTCTGGACCAGAGCTCAGGAACCTAAGTGGAGCCTAACGATTTCACTGCGTTGAGGGGTAGCATTGGGAGCCTGAGAAGGCCAAGGATGCTAAAGTTTGCATGGAAATGTACTGGATAGGAGAGAGCTACAAAAAGAGAACTCTGGGTATCTGTAGAGGGTCTACATGTGTTCAAAGAGCTGACATTGAAAGAAACATCAATAGTCAATTTTAAAACAATGCAAATTATTTCAGGTGATTTTCCTCAACTCTTAATGAGTCGACTGATATGACATATATTGTTCAATTATTTATTTGAGGAATCAGTTCCAAGTTTTAATTGACTGAAAAATTAAGCTCTCTGAATAATCTGCAGGGAACAACTACAGCTGAGAATATTTTCAAAGAAATTGGTAAAACCTGAAGCAGAATCTGCTACTGTATTACAGTTGAATGGTGGTAAAATTATGTATGAAGAAGAAAAGGACTTAGTTGGACAAATTTACAAAGCTTATAAAAATGTAAGTTATATAAAGGTTATGGTTATACATTATATTATTCATCAGCAACTATTTTGAGGAAAATATTTTAATTTATCACTTGTTATTGAATTACTAGTGTCTATAGTGAACTTCTCTTGCTTTCATAGACTTGACCATCATCAGTTTCTTGAGTTTTTGTCAGAAATAAAAGTTGACTATCCTGACTTGCCACACAGTAGTAATTCAATGCATTAGCAGTGTTAAAGTTTTACTGCAATTTTTTAAACTCAGGACTGAGATTGAAAATTTCTCTGAATGAGGAAAATCACCTTCAATTACCATCCCAAGCAAGATAAACTCATGGAAATCCTCTCCCAGACCCCGATTATTATCAAACTCCTGAAAACTAAAACAAGAAAAAAAATCTGAATGTTGCCACAGAAAATTTACATGTATCATGTAGAGGAATAACAATTCAAATGACTCTGGTATTCTCATCAGAAACCAAAGAGAATAGAAGACAGTGCAACAAAACTTATAATGTGCTGAGGGGAAAGTATTGTAAAATCATAATTTTATGTCCAGGGAAATATCTTTAAGGATTAAAGGTAGAATAAAAGCATTATCAGAGGAAGGAAAACCAAGAGACTTCATCACCAGCAGATTTGCTCTTGAAAAAAAATGCTGAAAGAAGTACTTCAGATGAAGAACTGGAAAGGATAAATAAAACTGTTCCTTTTCACAGAGGAAATTTTGTCTACGTAGAAAATTCCATAAACTCTTCAGAAGGGCTCTCAGAAATAATAAGTTAATTTAGCAAAGTTGTAGGGTACAAGGTCAACACACAAAATTCAATATTATTTCTATACATTAGCAAGGAACAATAGGAAACAAATTAACAAAATAGTACCATTTATAGTAGTTCCAAAATGCAGAAATATAAGTATAAATTATATTTATATTTATATTTATTAATCTGAACATACAGCATCTGAATGCTGCCTAAGGGTGAGACCATATCTTTGTATCCTCCACTAATACACTTCTATGTATTAAAAAAGCTTGCTACATTTGGGTTCTCATTAAGTACTTGTTGATAGAAAATTGTCAAAATGAACAGGAGGGTAATGAAAACCTCTGTAGATAGAGTAGAATCAGACTAGTACATGTAAATGCCATGGTTCTGATCATCTGTGTGCATCCAGATATATTAATTGCAAAAGTTGTTAAAACTTAGAACTTGACACCAATTTATACTTTTCTTAGAGGAGCCATTAGCAAAATATGAATAAAGAAACTAGAGTGGCTGACATCTTCATGTTAGCCATTCACCCAAGCCTCCTAGGCACCTGCCTTCAGACAAGACAGTAATAGCTAATGTTTGATGGAGGTCAAATCATGAACTCCATTTGAATGTAGTATATGAATAGAATATTATTTCACAATAAAAAGGAATAAAATACTGATACATGCCACAACGTGGGTGAACCTTGAAAGCATGCTAAGTGAAAGAAGCCAGACCACAAAAGACCATATGATTCCTTTCATATGAAATGTCCAGAGAGGCATATCTATGGAGACAGAAGTGGATTAGTGATTGTCTAGGGCTGGGTGAATGGCTGGGAATAAAGAATGACTGCTAATGATGAAAATGTTCTAAGATTATGACATTAGTTGCACAACTCTGAATATACTAAAAACCACTGAGCTGCATACTTTAAATGAGTGAATTTGTGGTTGTTATATCTCAATAAAGTTGTTTAAAAAAAAATAACCAATGAGAAAAAAGAAAACGGAAGGAAATAAATTTTAGGCCTGGAGGACAGAAAAACCTCCCGCCCACTTCCTGAGACCATGTCACCAAGCATGATTGAATCCCACAGTCCTAGGTCCACCCCCACAAACACAACTGGTCAGCCTACCCTGAAAACAGTGTAGACTCGAAACCCATAGTTCTAAGATCACCCTCTGTGACCACACAGTCAACTTGTCCTGAAAACAACGTCACATTGCAGAATAGAAACTTACATTAGCCCACTGCTGCCAAGTTTTTTTTTGCACCAACTCCCTGCACACCCAAGCCATTAAAACGTTGTCCCCTGCTGCTCCGGCACGGTTGCTCTCTTTAGCACGGTGGTTCTGTTTCTTCCGGAAATAAAACCTTTGCCTGAGCTCCTTCATTCTCACCTTTTTCTTGGTGAGTTTGCCTTACAATAAATATATTGCAGAAAACAAAAACAAATGTTAAAAAAGCAAAACAAACAAAATATCTTAGCTTCTTCAGAGAGAAAAATGTATTATCCATAAAACCAGAGCAAGGTGCTATGAAGAACAATGAGAGAAAAAGGAAAAGCTCTAGAAAATAAAAAGACATGCTAGCTAAAAAACAAAATCAAGATAATAAAGAGTTTGAAGATGAGGAAACTTCCCCAAAACCAAAATTAAAAGGCAAAGAGATGGAAAATATAAAATAAGAGATTTAACACATTAGATAATGGTTTAGATATCTAATCCCATTTTAAATAGGAGTTTGAGAAACAGAGAACAAAGGAAGTGAAAGGAAGAAAATTATCACAGAAATAAGAAAATCATCCAGAATATATACCATGGGGTAGAGAAGGACTGGAAAGATAGAGTAAAGCATGTTAAAGGTCTTATTTTATGAAAAAGACGGATTCTAGATACTGATTAATCGTTGCCATTAATAGAAACATTTTTTTTAATTTTTTAATGTAACGAACAACTAGTTCAATAGAAATAAAAGATAGAACTTCCAAACCACTTGATGAAAGAAGAAAGATTCCAGTAATCATAGAAATGTAAAAAGAGAAAACTGGGAGTGCTAAAACACTTGTAATTTGATAGTATACGGACAATTTTCTTTTTGATGACTTCAGGGTAAATAGTAAGAAAAGGAGATCAAGAGAACAAAACAACTGATTAAAGAAATACAATAGTTTTTGTCAGAAAATGTTTAGCATTCACCTAAGGTTTGTGACTATGAATCTATATTAGATCTGCTCCTTGTTTTTTCTTTTATTTTATCTGCACTAAGTTACCCAACTATAATTCATAGAAAAGGTAGGCATTTGGATTCATTCAATGTTGTGATTTTGGCCAGATTTGTGGGCAGGGAACAACATTGTTGAGGGTGATTAGATGGGATTCAGGCTGAGTAAAGAGTAAAGAGTTGGGAAGAAAGTATATTGTTAGTGGAATGGTCCCACTAGGACAGATTTTGTCTGTCTTAATTACCACTTTATTTCTAGTTCTTAGAACAATGACTGAATTAATGGTCTGACAAGAAAGAAGGGTAAGATTGAAAAAACAAAGCTTGAAGGGTAGAAGGTAGCAATCTGGAGTAGTGGGATGTTTGAATTATTGTATTCAAAGAGAAGCAGTTTTAAATGATAACAAATGGCAGGATATGATTATGAGACAGGTTTGCTGAGAGTCTTTGAAGTTGAGATAAGATCAAAGAATAAAGAAGTCAGAGTGTTGGTTGCATGTCATTCAGTGATGTTGACATTAGCAGGGATGATGGTGGGAGTTTAATTAGAGAGAAAGACTGTGAGTCAGATGTTAACATATTCATGATTGACAATGAGTGGGTCAATAAATGACAGAGCTGAAAAAGTTGATGGTGGTAGAGCGGATGGCAAGATACTCAAAGGAATAGGAGTTTAATGAGAGACTAGAGAAATAATGGTCAAAAAACAATAATGGAAGGAAAGATGGTTCTGATCCTGCCACTCGAACCTGAAATACATAGGAATATTGAGTGTAAACAGTTTCCATAAGTAAGGATGGAGGGGAAGCCTTGACCTCAGCAAAGAGCCAGGTTTCAGTTAAAAAAAGGAGATGGAGGGAGTACTCTGAGAAGAGTACAGGATAAAGAGTATATCATGAAGCAAAAGTTCCAGAAGTGTTGGTGGGTGGGAGTGGGGCTTGGAATAAAGGGAAAGAAAGTACAGGACATAATGGGGATTGAAGTACTTTGCTAACCTGTGATAGATTGGGGTTTGGTAGGACATTTTAGGGATTGTCTGATTGAAAATAAAGGAGTAAAAGACATAGTTGATTTAGTCTCTCAAAAGCCTTTTGGACCTAACCTAAGTGCTCTTCAGTAGGGGATTGATTAAATCAGGAGATGGAGTAACTTGAAACCATTAAAAATAATGTTGTAAAAAAAATGATAGAGAAGAATGGCCCCAAATAAGTGAAAAGTAGTTTACAAAAATCATACATATAGTATGCTCTTCTGTAGAAGGAGAAAAGGAATAATGAATGGCTAGATAATACTTTTCAGAATGTTGGAAATATATTGTAATTTTTTTAAAGACTTGCTGTCCAAAGATCAGGAAAGCTACCTATGATGGTTAGGTTCATGTGTCAGCTTGGCCAGGTGATAGTGTTTAGTTGTTTAGTTAAGCAAGCACTGGCCTAAATTTTACTGTGGGGACATTTTGTGGACTTAAATCATCAGTAAGTTGATTGTATCTATGGATGATTACATGTACAATCAATTGAGGAGATTTCCTTCAACAATGAGAGAAGTCTCATCCAATTACCTGAAGGCTTTCAAAGGAGAAGTGATGATTTCAGCAGTCAGAAGAGAGAATCTCCTTCTTTGCTTCAGCCAGTCAGCTCCTCCTGGAGAATTCATCAAGGACCCTCATTGGAGTTCCTGGCTTGCAGTCTGCCCTATGGAACTTGGACTTGTGCATCCCTACAGTTGCATGACACAACTCTTATAAAAAATCTCATAATATTTATAGATATCTCTTGTCAGTTTCTGATTTCCTAGAGAATCCTGACTAATACAGTGCCTTTGAAGGAAAGTGCTGAAACTTAGGCCATAGGCCATTCATTAATTCAGTAAATATCCAGGACCTTCTTTGTGCCTTATGCCATTTTTTGCACTGGATTTAACAGCAATAAACAAAATAATGGTCCTACCCTTGTGGAGCTCATAACTGTTGAAGAAAATAGGCAATAAATAAATAAATCAGTATATAATGTATTTAGGTAGTGTTGAATGATATAAAGAGAATAAAACACCAAAAAGAAATGGAATGACTGTGGAGTGATAGCTATTTTGGTTAGAGTGGTTAGGGAAAGACTCATTGAAGAGGTGATATTTAGACAAAGGCATTAATGAATGGAGGGGACAAGCAATGTATGAGAGAAGAGCATCTAAGCAAAGGGTACAACACACAGAAAGACCCAGAGATAGGAATCAAGAATAATATGTTTTTACCTGAGCAATTGGATTGATGGAGAGTAGTGGAATTTGGCAGAATAAAGTAAGAGTTGTATTTTGGACAGTCGAGGATGCCTATTACACATCTAAAGTGGAGATAACAGGTAGCAGTTGGGTATGCAAATTTAGAACTCAGGTGAGGTTGATGTTGGAACTATATATTTGGGACTCACCAACATATGGATGTTATTTAAAGCCATGAGAATGGATGGAATTACCTAAGAAAGCAGAGCTAAGAATTGAGCCCTGGAACATCCATCATTTAAAAGATAAGAAAGGAGGAAGGTATTAGTGACACACAGGAAAATCAAAAGAGATTTACTAAAATCACAAACAATAAAAGAGGGAAATAGAAAGCTCCAGCATCATAGTTGGGTTTTCACCTAGTGCAGCCTATTGAATGGACCATGAATTCCATTCATTTCTGGGCCTTGGTGTTAATATTCTCTGGGCCAGAGAATATTGTATGCATAGAGCCAAGTTAGACAAGCAGTGGCTACACCTTCCCTTGAGTTTTATCTTGGTTATCATGCTAGCTCAGAGACAAACAAAACTGGAAATAAAGTCCCAAGAGGATAAAATTAATGCCACTACAGCCAAGTTCAAAGTGCTTCCTGAATGATAATGGCAAAGCAGACCAAATAAGCCTAACATTCATCACCTCTCCATAATGAAGCTATTAAAGTAAGCCTGTGTGCCTTAGCAATTCATGAGTACTGAATCTGTGAGGTGCAGACACAAGAAAAGCCAACACAGTTCATTCCACTGGCTTTAAAAAACAGTCTGGGCTTTTCAAGGGCTAGATGTTATGGATCTGAATAAGTTGTGTGTCCTTTTAAATTATTTGAATACCACACAGCCCCAGCATGATCAGACCAAGCTAGATGAGTTTATAGCCTCCTTGCACATCACCTCAGCAAACTAAGATATACTGCTCCCAGAATACAATTTGATAAACATACAGTGTGCAAAAATTTATTTAGTATTTAGTGCAAAATCCCATAGAAATTCATTTTTTCATTTTGCTTTAATGTGGATATAATCCTGGTGTAAAACTGTGTGATTTCTCAAGCTTTGGTTTTTAAAATAATCTTTGCTATTTTGTTGCTTTTTAATCTGTCAAATTATTTGATCTTTTCTGATAGTAATAGTGCTATAAACTAAAAGCTTATTGAACAAAATTATCTGTGAGGTACAACTGAATTCTGAGGCCGTGCCCACACAAACTCTGATTTTCTCTCGCAGGGTAATCCATGATTGTTTGTGGCTTCTAGAGAAATGGAATTTTTATGATAATGCAGAAACATGAAGATAAGCACTTATACTTTAGGGTAGATTTGTTGGAGGAAAAGATAGCTAGGTTGATTAGGAGTATGAGCGTGTTCACATGGAGTTATAAATATGTTTATATTCAATGCAAAACAGTTTAGGCTGGAAAGCCAACATAAAAATAATAATAATAATAATTAACTTTTCTATCATGTAAAGATGTGAAATCTATTTAAAATCTAGCTGAACAACTACAAGATTTGGTTTTTCGGTAGCTGAGTTAAGTAAAACAAAGAGGACTGCATCCTTTTCCAAACTGTTGACTTTGTAAATCTACACAGGGTATGTCAAAACTTCTCTTCCACATTGAGTGATTTTGTGAGCATTCACATTGGTTATTTGATAGCCAATCATACTATGACTTTTAAATAAAATATAGTTGGAAACAGAAACCATTTCCTTCTTTTCCTTTTCCTTTAGTTATATCTTATTTATCTTGTTTGAAAGATTGTAGAGGCACTAGTCTGGAAAGTCAAGAGTCAAACCACTTCGTTCTATCACTTACTTGCTGTGCAACCCCAGTCAAATCACTTATACCTCTCTGGACCTCAGTTTACTCATCTGCAAAATGAAGGAACCATTCCATATTATGTCTAAGACCCATTCCTTAATCGTTAGTCATTTCTAGAGTTTGTCAATATCCAGTTCCTCCTTTCTGGAGCCACATGACTGGTTTAACCAATCAATTGTAAAGAGATGTGATGCGTCATTGCAGACTGTGGAAAACCTATGTACAGTTCTTGAGTCTTTCTTCCCTGCTGACACAACAGAGAAGCCCAGATGTTCCAGCTGATGCAGCTATAAGTAGAGCCAGTGTCTGCCTGGGACTATTTTAAGTGTGGAACATAATCATGAAAGAAGTTTGAGTTGTATAAAGCCATTGTAATTTTGAGGTTCATTTGTTACTGCTATATAACCTATTTTATCCTAATACATCAAATCTAACATTGTTTGTTTCATTGGTCATTCTTCCCATAGTATAAAGATTTTTTACTATATTGTGTGTAAATAAGAGCACTATGAAAGAATTTGAGGCCCACAACTTTTTTTCAAATGATTGAATAAATTGGTACTTATCAAATCACCCTTTAAATACAAATGCTTACTTTTACTCTGGATTTCAGTTTGCCTCTCTGAAAGATCAATTTCTGACATATTTTCTGATTCTCAATTACTTTAACTCTACATTTTCTTTTTTTTTCTTTCTTCTTTTTTTTTTTTTTTTTGGCATGGGCAGTCACCAAGAATCAAACCTGGGTCTCCGGCATGGCAGGCAAGAATTCTCTGCCTGCTGAGCCACTGTGGCCCACCCTAACTCTACTTTTTAAACCAGAAAGTAACTGCCTTATTTCCTCATTCAGAATATACTTAGAACCTCTTTCCTTAGCTGTCATAAGCACGAAATTAAATAGAAAACTGTAGACTTTCGTTTTTTTCTGTTAAATTAATCATCTGTATGACAAAAGAGATGATTATTACAAGATTGCATGTCTCCAAGGAAGGTTTAAGCTAAGCCAATTCCTTGAGTATAAAGTATGCCTGTTCTGCTTATAAGCAAACTTTTTAGAAATAGTGCTCAAGGTATTGATTTACACCTTAAAGTAAAATGTTTAGGTTGAACACAGAAACCATAGTTTTTGAGTGGCAAAGATAATTGTATAGAAACATTACCTTGATGCTGTGAGACTAAAAGATGAAAAAAAATTCTGCTAAAAAGGGCTTGAATTACAATAAGCCAGATTTTCATCCCATAGAAAATGCCATGACATTTCCATGCCTCAGATGGTAGTCTGATATTGCCTGGGGCTTGAGGGCAAGGCCAGCTACATGATTTTCCAGGATCAATGTAAGTTGAAAACATAGGGCTCCTAGTTCAAAAAGCAGATGGGGCAGGGAAGAAAGTACAATAAAAGGTATTCTAAAATACTAAAATTTCTTTTAATAATATATATTACTTATAAAACATAACTGGGAAAAAAGATTAATATATGGATAGCAACATAAACCTACAAATTGCAAAAGATTCTATTTTTTACATCAAAGTTTTATATTATAATACAAATGAATATCCATATATATATAGGACAAGAGCTCTTAGCAATACACAGCAAGTAAAAGGGAGAATCTGGTGGAGAACTACTTTCTAGGGCAACTATCTGAACAAAGCATAATAGTGAGTAGCTGTGTAGCCAAAGAAGTGTTCTAAAAGAGCAAAGTGTATATATGATTCAAGCAGTTTCCAACACCAGAGTGCTGACATTCGGGGCATTCAGGACTTCCAATTCTGAAGTCAGTTGGAGCAATAGTAGAAAACAGGGTATTTGTCCAGGTAGGACATTCATAGGTCTCTGTGTGTGAAATGTTTTAAAACTGTACTACAATTTAATTTTTATAATTAATAATATACGGTGGACACCTTTCTGTATCCACATATAAAGTATCTATCCCTTTTTTCAAGATGATGTAGTATTTGATTATATGAATATGCCAGGATTTAGTTCACCAATCCCTTGTTTTTTCAAGGCTATAGTTAACAACACTATATTTATATCTTTGTATACATTTGAAAGTGTTTCTGTACAATAAATTAGAAGTAGAATTGAGTCAGAGTATTCACTTCTACATTTTGATAGATATACACAGTTTGCCCTCCAAAAATTTTCTGCCTGTTTATGCTCTCACCAGAAGTACATGAGAAGTCCTGTTTTCCCACCCATATGCCAACACTGGATATTATTAATTTTTTAATATTTGCAAATCTGCCCCTTCTCCAATTGTATCCTTATTTTAACTTTCCATTTCCCTAATTACTAGTGGTTACAATGAGCATCTTTTTCATATTTTCTGGACGTTTGTATTTCTTCTGTGCAGTTCCTGTTTTTATCCTTTACCCAGTTCATTTCTAAAACACCAGATTCTGACTCTGGCCAGGAGCCAGAGAGCTGGGGGTAGAGCCCAACCAGTCACAGTTTAGATGAGGACATCTAAAAAGTCTGCTTTCTCTTGCAGTCAGTATTGACCCAGGAAGGAATATCAGATGACCTAGCTCTGGAGTGTTAAGAGCAGAGGAAGAGGAAGCAATGTGGGATATAACAACAAACAAATATTTTTAAATGATTAAAATATACATAAGAAAGCAGGACATATGTAAAAAGATTAGTAACAATGCATGGTAATTCAGATGAAATAAAAATCATATCTGTAAAATGTCATGTGAGGCCACTGGTACTATGACTAAGAAATGCTAGTTGCTTCTCTGTTATCTTCCTTTCCTGTGGCACCCTACCCTGAACAGGGGTGTGAAACAGTAGTACCTTAGGAAGTTATAATAAACTGGACTAGAAAGGGTAGAGCCTAAAAACAGAACTCCAACAAGAAAATTAAGGCCATGGTTTAATGATGCAGTGGGATATGGACAATGAAAGAGAAGGAATAGACTTCCTATTTTACTCTAACAGCATTTTCAAGTTGCTATATTGCAACCTGCCTGTGCATCCCCACAGGCACCCTTAATCTATGGAGTCTATATGTTATTCTGGCATTGCTTCTGCTGCTAACACCACTGCTCAATGAAGGAACCTCAATCAAAACTGCAAATTGCTTATGCATGTCCTTCTCCACTTGAGAATGCCTTTCCTGTCTCAACTCTACTCCCGAATTTGTAATAGCTCTCAGGCAGGAAAGGTCTTTACTGGTGCTTTTAGGGTTTCCAAATTTTTGCACATCTGTTGATGGAGATTGCAGCAGTGTTTTGAACCAAGTTGGATATCCTCCTGCTGTGTCTATACTACTTGTTTGTCACAGACGATGAACAATACTCCACAAGTCATTCATAAACAAAGTACCTGCTCTGTATAAAGTTCTGTGTTAAAAGCAAGAGGAGGAGGCAGTATCCGGAGGCCCCTTTGAGACTCAGGGCCCAGGGGCGCCACAGCTGGACACTGGTGAACTCCAGTTTCCTCAAAGCAGCTCCATCCAGGTACTTCAGATAATGATGTTGGAAGTTGGCAGCAAGGACAAGTCAGAGAGCACCAGAAAGGAGGCAGCCATCATGGGTCCTTGTCTGTACTCTGCTGCTGTCAAGCTGGAACGAGCCATCTCCATTTACTCAGAGATCAAGATTGGACCAATGCAAAATCTGCCTTGACCAATGCCCTCCAGACCACATAAATCCTTTAAACAATATTCTTTGCATTTTATATATAGGTAGGCATATCCACCTATGCTATCAATCCACCCAGATTCTGGTTTGACAATCATTTGATTATAAGACACCGTCAAACATCATGAAAATATCAGTGTGTTGTAACTGAAAGACATTACCCCAATTTACCAGCCCAGCAAATGTTTCAGGACCATTTAGTATGACTTTTCTTGAACCAGAGTTGACTCCTGGTGGCAATGCCTTTCCTTCCTGAGAACTCATAACTCAGCTAAAACTTTCAAGGGTAGAAAATACTTGTTGGCATCTGCCCTCCATCATGTTGGAAATCTGGGCACACACTTGTGTGTACCTTCCTTGGCCGTTGTGCTTCAGGGCTCAGAGAACACCAATGGCAAGTATATGCTCTTCTGGACCTACAGAGTGTGGTCCTACCAGCCAGTACATCTCAGGAGTCAGTAGCTTCAAGCATGTGTACTTTTTCAAATTGAAGGTTCATTTCCTTTGACAAGGAAGAGATCAGCAAAATGAAAGGTAGTCCTGCTTTCACATAGTCCGCGACTTTCAGAGATTTCATAAATAGTTGATCCTCTTTTTGAAATAGGGCTTAAATTTAATTTCTTTATTGTAACAGAAAACAAATTTATACTTGTTATAAAATGTGGTTGGAGGGAGTTCCAAAATTGTACTTTCCTCTTTCAAATTTCCTAAGTCATTAACTCAGTTAGTCGGGTCAGGTTTTCAGGGCAGATATTTTAATATGATACATTTTAAAAGGCAGTATTAGCCATTTCCTTCTTGATCCACAGTTCAAATGGATCACAGTTCACAGTGTGCCTGAGTTAGGGTCCCTGTGAATTGAGACTGGCGGGGGGGTCAGTCAAGTTCAGAAATGAGTGACAGCAGTTAAAGGAAAACATTGACACAATGAGTTTACCCTTTATCACCAAGGTTTGTCATCTTACTCTTGATTTCTACAGGTTATTATTTAAACATGGGATCTTCACTTAGCTGAAGATACTGTACCAGGGATAAAATTTGAATGCTGAACAACCCCCACCACTGCACTCCCATCCCAGCTAAGGATTTTACCCTGGATCTTTTCATTCATCGGAAGAGTTATATATCTCCAGGACAGAGACGTCCTCTTTCTGTATGGGAATCACTTGGCCACTATCTCTACCTATGCCTGATAGCATTTTCCTATATATTGATGTCACCTTTGCAGTTTGTATTGTGAGTCCAGCATGTTAGCTGAGGAAGAAAGCAGCAGCCACGGCAACTGAAAATAGTAGCAGTCAGTCAGGGTGTAATGGCTAATTTCATGTGTCATGTGGAATAGCACACATGGAGTGCCTCCTGTGTGCCAAGCACAATCTGTAAATAGACTCAGGGCCTCCCGGTGAACTTGCTCGGTGCATGCATCACCCCCATTTTACAGAGGAAGATACCGACAGCCAGGGCTTTTGTTTTGTTTTGTTTTTGCTTTTGTTTTTTGGACTTGTTGTTGTTGTTGTGAAGTATAGCATGTGTACAGGAGAGCAGAGAATTTCCGGTGCATTTTAATGGGTGGTTGTGGAACAGATTTTGGGGTTTGGTATAGGTTACAGCGCCACGGTTTTTCGGTTTTGATTCTGGCTGAACCAGGACACAGGAGACCAGGAGAAGTGTCGGTGTAGTGATTCAGCAGTCATTCTCATTTATTGGGTCCTGTGTTCTCTGTTATACTCCTCCTTCTCTTTGAATGGCATATATGCATTGACGCAGTGGATTTCAGGGTGCATCGTAACAGTTGGTTGTGGAGCAGATTTCAGAGTTTTGGAGAAGCAGGGCTTTATGTTGCCTGACTGAGGTACAGAAGCCCAGGCCCCTAAAGCCTCACGCTCCTGCCTTCTCTGGGCTCAGGGCCTGTGCTGGAGCCAGCATCTGGTAGCAGAGGGTGGTTTTCACCCAGCGAGTCTGTTGTCCTTACTCTGTAAAATACTGAGGACACTTGGTGACCTTTAGTGACTCCCTTGATCTCAAAACACCAGTCGCCAAACAGGAAACAGCCTGGAGCTGACTGGCAGGACAGTTAGACTTATAAACCCAGGTGCCCGTTTAGGTCTTGAGTTTCCAACTCTTTTACCTATAGGACGTCATCTTGAAAATGTTATATATAAAGGGCCAGGTTTCATGTCTGGCAACTAGAAGGAACTATATAAGTAGTGGTAAAAAACAACAACAACAACAAAAAAACTTTTGTTTTATTTTAAATCTAACTTTTTAAATCAGGAGTACTTAGAAAGAAGGAGTACTTAGCTGGAACTAGCATAGAAAGTTTTTGTTTTTTGTTTTTAAATTTTATTGTAGAAACATAAACAACCTAAATTTCCCATTTTAACCACTTTCTTGTAATCCAGTGATGTTAATTACATTCACATTTTGTTCTAGTTTGCTAGCTGCCGGAATGCAATATACCAGAAACAGATTGGCTTTTAAAAGGGGGAATTTAATGAGTTGCTAGTTTACAGTTCTAAGGCCAAGAAAATGTCCCAATTAAAACAAGTCTATAGAAATGTCCAATCTAAGGCATCCAGGGAAAGATACCTTGGTTCAAGAAGGCCAATGAAGTTCAGAGTTTCTCTCTCAAGTGAGAAGGCACATGGTGAACACAGTCAGGGCTTCTTTCTCAGTTGGAAGGGCACATGGCAAACACGGCATCATCTGCTAGCTTTCTCTCCTGGCTTCCGGTTTCATGAAGCTCCCCAGGAGGCATTTTCCTTCTTCATCTCCAAAGGTTGCATGCTCGTACTCTCTCTGCTTCTTGGTGCTGCAGCATTCTCTGCTCTCTCTGAATCTCCCATTCTCCAAAACATTTCCTCTTTTATAGAACTCCAATAAACCAATCAAGACCCTCCCAAATGGGTGGAGACATGTCGTCACCTAATCCAGTTTAACAACCACTCTTGACTAAATCACATCATCCAGGGAGATGATCTGATTACAGTTTCAAACATACAGTGTTGAATAGGGATTATTCTACTTTTATAAAATGGTATTTAGATTACAACATGGCTTTTCTAGGGGACATACATCCTTTCAGACCAGGACACATGTTGTGCCCTCATCACCACCATCCATTGCCAAAACCTTTTCATCACCCCCGCAGAATAATCATTAAGCAGTAACTCCCCAATCCCTCCCTTCCCCAGCCCTGGTAACCTGGAATCTACTTTTTCTCTCTTTGCATTTGTATATTCTAGATATTTCATATCAGTGAGCTCATACAATATCTGTTATTTCATGCCTGGCTTCTTTCACTCCACATGGTGTCCTCAGAGTTCATCTGGGTTGTCACATATATCAGAACTTCATTCCCTTTTACCATAAAAAAATGTTATATGTTAAAAAGGAGTTTTAGAATACCATTGACTTTTGTTTAAGTAAAATGAGGAAAGAACATTAAAAAAAGGAAGAGGAATGAAGACATTAGGGGTGATATATTTAAATGGAGAGTAGTTTATGTGGGTATAGAAAATTATAATTAAAGGAGGT
Organism: Myrmecophaga tridactyla; assembly: GCA_004026745.1. Taxonomy (NCBI): domain Eukaryota; kingdom Metazoa; phylum Chordata; class Mammalia; order Pilosa; family Myrmecophagidae; genus Myrmecophaga; species Myrmecophaga tridactyla. The sequence continues at coordinate 29,024 of PVIY010008726.1, read as the reverse complement.
TCTCTGAAAATTTCAAGTAGACTTTTAGAGGAGGGTGAAGATATTACAGAGGAGGACAAGACATTGTACATCCAGAAATTTAGTTTCTCTAATGCATAGAAACAATATCAAGAGCAGTGGGAGCCATGATAAATTAGGTAGGACCAAATTATACAAGACCTGGCTTATAAATTTGTTCTTTGTTTTATTAGTAATAGGAAGAAGCTGATTGTTTTTAAGAAAGAGAATAGTGTGATTAATGAGTACTTCACAAAATTAATTTGATGTTGATGTATGGGATATTTGAGGGAAAAGAAACTGTGAGTAGAGATACTGATTTAAAGAATAAATTACCCCACCGCCACCCCCAGTCTGGAAAGGAAGTTAGGGATTCCATAGGACCTAGAGTATCAGAAACTGGAAAGCAAGTTCTTGAGAAAGATTTCTTTCTAAGCATTCATGACTGTTTCCTCATGCAATAGATAGCCATATCTGCAGGCTCATGCATGGAACATAGAGTCATCTCAGGAAGTTGGCCAGTTTGCTTCTCCTGCTCTTTCTGTTCTTCATTAATTCATCCAACCAATAATTATTGAGTAGTATGTCCAGAGGTGAAATTTCAACATCATTTTTTTGCTGCTTTTGAACATTTTCATTGAAAAATTAGGTTAAAAAATGACTTTCAGTCTGTTGGACAAAATGAGGCTTCATGATATATCTATAGAAATTACTTAAGTACAACCTTACCCTTTTTGAAAGAATGCTGAATACCAAGGAAGTTTTTAGAGATTCAGATGACAGTTTCTTAAGATGGAGGGGAAGAGGGAGAAGATGGATGCTTACGGAGAGGGCTCTCAGCAATAAGCTGGGGAGTGGGTGTGGTGACACAAGGTTTTCTTACCTTTTTCGGAGGTGGGGGGGGATTATGTTTTTTTTTTTTAATTGTGATAACCTGTATACAACATAAAGTATCCCATTTTAACCATTTTCAAGTTTAAGACTTCTTTTCCCAAGATCCTTCAGAAAGTGAGAGTAGGTATGCAGGAAGGAACTAGCATTTATTGAGTATCTATTATGGGCTAATATGTTTCAACTAACTCATTTAATCCTAACTGGATGTCTTTTAGCTCTTTACAGATGAGGGAACTGAAGTAAGACATTGAATAATTTCCTAGCATCACACAGCTTGATTATAGTAGAGCAGTAATTTGAATCAAGTCTGTATGGCTGCAAAGACTTTAAGAAGCAGCCTAGTGTTCTGTATAAGAGCACTAAAGACAAATTACCTGAGTTTAAATCCTGAATTTGCCATGTAATACCTTCATGTTAAATGAATTACTCCCTGAGCCTGGGTTTCCTCATGTATATAACGGGGATGAAAATAGTACAGTACCTGCCTCCTAGGGTTATTTAAAGGGTTAGATAAGTTTAAATTTTATGTAAAGCATTAAGAACAGGGCCTGTCATTCAGCAAACCTGCAGTAAATATTACTATAAATATTATTACTATTGTCATTATTACTTTGCCCACTCCAAGGTTCTCTTTGCAAGTTAGAAAGTTCAGCAGAAGAGAAGACTTTACAGGCAGGCAGCAGGTATCTTGGTTCTTGAAGCCCTTCTGTTGCTTGCCTTTCCTACAGTTTCCTTTTGCACATAATGTGATCTGTGATCTGATTCTTGTCCTAAGCAGCCTACCTCTGCTGGGCTTCTTGGATTGTAATGTTCTAATGGTCTGATGGTTTTCTGTCTGTGTTACAGGTATGAGACATCTCTGTTGGATTTGGTTCAATCTCTGAGCCCAAATTCTGCTCCCAAACCTCAGACATGTCCCTCCAAAGAAGTTGGTGCCTGGAACCACAGCACTTTCCGAATCAGTCCTTCAAAACCAACCTGGAACAAGATGAGGGCATGCAGGACTCCTGAAGACTTAGAGGAGAATCAGATTCTGGAAGATATATTTTTCATCTGACACTGAAGTACATGCTACAAAATTTCCATAGGAAATTTGTGGGCCTCTTTATTATACTGATCTCCCATCTTAAATTATTTGATTGAAAAGTAATTGTGTCTCTCCTTTCGCAGGGACTTATCTCACTAGCATCCTGTTAATATTGAATTTAGAAATCATTCTAACAGAAAGAGTTTTTTTTTTTAATTAGACCAATCATTAGATAACACGCTAAGGGGGCAAGGGGCAATATCTTTTCTATGCCAAGCAGAGATTAGAAAAATAATGTAAGATACTTCCTGCATGGCTAAGGCCATTGCATATTCAGCCTCAATTCTGGAGTGTTTCCTTCTCAATCTTCTGCTGCAAAGAGTTGGCTCTCTTTGTATACAAGGAAAACCTTTCTACTAAAAGATCCCTCTAATTTAAAAGTTGCCCCTTTGTAACACAGGCAATTTCAGAAAGACAGACACTTTCACCTTGTCTACTCTGTTCTCTCACTACGTACCTCTAAGTGTAGTCATTTACTTCTGAAGTTGTAACTGGTGTCTCTACCATCCAACACAAGCAACACTGAGAGCCAGTTGTGAGTGTCCCAGTAGTCATCAGCCTGGGGTTGCCCATCCCATACCCAAAGGGTTCAGTGGGCTTGAGGGAGGAACCCAGCCAACCCTTTGAAACAGGCCTTAAATCACATGCAGCAGTGAATGCCCTAGGGAAATCCAGTGAAGGTATAAACCTGAATGCCTACTACTAATGAAAGTCTACTACTAATGTTCAGATAACTACTCCTCCAAGTTCCCAGGAGAAATAAGCAGTTGACCCAAGTATCTGTTTTATTCATCCTTCTGTTACATGAACTCTTGTGAACTTCTCAAGGTTGTGCCTGGAAAAGGTGCCACTGTAGGGAGAGTGGCCTTCAGTTGCGGCAGGCTGCCCCTGCCCTTCTTCACCCATGAGGATCAAAAACCTTTGGTTGACAGGCTCTGCATGTTCTTTGCTCAGGGCCACTGTCCCATGGCCCCGAAGAACCATTTCCACTTGCTAGGATATGTTTTACCACCCCAAGCAGTGTCTTCCTCCCTTTCCCTCTAGGCCTCAAATTGACCCTGAGAAAGTCTGTTGAAGAAGTACATTTGAGACCTTATTCTCTCTGCTATCCTCCTATTTAACAGAGCTCTTCTGTTGGGTCCTTCAGAACCCCTTTCAGTGAGTTCTAGTGGCTTCTCGAGCTGATAGGCAGTGTGATGAGCCTGGTAGAACCACTGAGTTTAAAACTTTTCAGTAATTGGCAGATATGTGTTACTTGACAACTTTACTAAATCTGGAGGGTGTTGCTTTTATTTCTGTCTCTCCCTTTCACCAACCCCAGGCCTGAAGTGGGACTAAGAGTCTTGTCAGTCAGTATTGGTAGCAAAAGTCAGACCACCCAGGGAAGCAGGTACTTAGTAAATCTGCATGGCTTCCCTGAATTCTTCATCAAAATAAGATTATTTCATTCTAGAAAAATCTGGTTGAGTAGACTCCTTGACTGGTATATCAAATCTCGTGCATAGACTCCTCTTTGTTTCTTCAGGCTGTGTTTAGCCCTTTTGCCTCCATCTACCCTTCCTTCACTTGGGTCTTTTTGTTCTTTGGAGAAGAGAAGAATGGAACCTACCAATACTATATTGTACCTGAGCTAAATATAGTGTCAGGACTAACTAGCTATAGTCATTCACTTGATAAGTTGAAAACTCATTGCAAATTACAAATTTACTTTAAAAAGTCCAACCCTGTGAGAATAACCAAATCAGTCTTATCCCATTTCAGAAAGCTTTTGGAATATGGAACTTTCTTTGTTGTGACAGAAATGAATAGAGGGAAGACAAAGAGCCCTCAGCCATTTTCTGAAAGTTGTTTCCATAACTATCTTTTCCTTGCCCCAGATGTCACAATAACTGTAGTATAGTCACCCATTCTGGATACCAGCATCCATACTGCTCTCTGGAGTAAAAAGATGCTAGAAGGATGAAGAAAAGAATTGTACTTTCTTTAAAAAGCAGGTTTGCCTTTAGAAGAATTAGAAATAGGGTCTGAACTCAAGGTTCTTTTGGTGGGGTCATATGCCATAGAATAGAATTGAATTGCTTCTTTACCTCCCCCTGAATGATCAATTTGAAATTGGGTTTCAGCAGCACATCAATAATATATTTTTCATAAGCCACACTCCCTACCTCCCTCCCAAGCTGCCTTTCTCTATCCCATAGATACTTCAAGGGTATCAGGGCAATAAGATGTGAATTTGTATATAATCTTGTGTCATCATTATTAATTGAATAATATATGTAACATTTTAATCTATTTTACTTTGAAATGTATATGAAAAGGCTATTGTAGAACCTTGAAGCTTAATCTAAATTTCAGACTACCCCACCAAGAGAAAGGGTCTGACACAAAGAAATCTGTCTTTCCTCCTGTTACCTACTTCCAAAAGTGAGTGATTGGGATTTGCTGGCCCTGCCTCCATTTTTCCCTCGAAGCAAGACCAGACACCTAGTGTGGTATTGTAGATAGTTCTATAACTTCGTCCAGCCCCTTCTGTGAGAGAAAAATCAATCAATGTTTGCAAAATGGAAAAGGACAAATTATGTCCTTGAAGCTCCCTAAGAAGGGCTCACAGTTACTTGCTTGATGTAGAAAGGCAAGGTTAATCAAGGAAAAACTTTCACTGTCACTCACTCTTCCAGGCACACTTGAGTTTATTCAAACCTGACCCCTACCGTGGGGACTTATCCACTGTACCCCAAATATTATGGGGAGGGCAGGACTCTCTTTCTCTTCTTCGGAGTCACTATTTTCACTTAGCCCTGCTTCCAGCATCGTGGTTCATACTAGAGATTTGCTAGGCAAAGATTCTGGGGAGGGGAGAAGCCTGAAGGAACATGGCTTAATGATGTCTGTAATCATTAAGGCAAACTCCAACCAGCTCACGTTTTCTCCTCAGCTCAGTGTGTGTTATTTTTAATGTGGCCAAATGTTTATATACATATGAGATTTTAAGTTAATAAATTACCTCTGTGGCTATTTTCCCCATATGATTTTGATATTGAATTGTTCCTTGAATATCTCTCATCAGATTGGTTGGGTCATAGCTTGAAAGAAAGAGCAGAGCCCCACATTATCAAAAATGTTATTTTTCTCAGTACCTGTTAAAGCAAAAGGAGTTTGTGGTCAACCAAAAGAAAGTAAATGGTTTGCCACATCCTAGTAGCTTCTCCTGGTACAGCTCCAGTTTACTCACATCATAGGTATATCAAGCCTCCTCTATGCTATGTGATTGTTGAAATGAAAGGTTCAATCTGTGGGTACCTTTGAGTCCCTTCTATGTGCCTATCCCCATAGCTACTCAGCAAGGTAGAAATATAACAGTGCTTTGAGACAGGAAAAATGGTCCCATCTAGTTGGCTTTAGGTGCTGGGAGAATGTAAGTGAGGGCTTTAGAGCCTGAAATATCCAGTTCTGAAATCAGGCCTATAGACTCAACCAAGACAGCCAGAGCCCCAATCCTGCCTGCTGCCCTCCAAGCCAGCCTGGCAGATCTACCTGAACAAAGACATTTTGCAGCTTCCCCTCAGAGGCAGAGTTAGCAAGAGCAGAATCATCACAGTGCCAAGCTGAAAATGAAATAAGTTCATCCTTAAGCTTACTCTAAGTCTAGGAACAAAGTGGGACATGAGTGGGGTGAGAGTTACACCCTAGTGCCCAGAGGCAGAATACGCCTGGCAGCTAGAAAAACAATTTTACAAGTTAATTTCCAGCCTCATGTGTTTTCTAAGTTGCTAGTCAAGCAACAATCTTCAGACCCTATAGTTCCATTTTTCCATTTAGAATTGGGACTTTCTAACTACCCAGGATTCAGCTTCATAGGTATTTTTCCATCTATGTCCATCTCCAACCACACAAACACATCCAGAATTGGGTAAGCACCAGTAGGGTGAATTCCAGGTTCCTAGTCTTTTCTACCTCCGCCTACCATAATCCCATCACCTTCTAGAATCACAGAATTCTATGGCTGAATTGGACCTTAGAGCCCATATAATCCATCACTTTCATTTTACAGATGCTAAAAGAGTTTAGAGAAAAGTGACTTGCCCAAGATCCCATATCCTGTCAGTGACAGGCCTAGCTGCCAGGTTGGTATCTTCCCCACTACAGCACACCACTACTTGATTTGGTGTTCCAAGATGAGCATTTTTGAGAATCTGAACTAGGACTGAGCATTCTGCCACCATCTCTTTGAAGTGAACCCTCACAGACCACTTGTGCCAAGGTGAGCAAAAATGCAGCATGTCCAGTCCCCTGGGTCTTTGCAGGTCAGCTACCCTCAAGGAGTGTCAAACTTCTGGAACTTCTTTTTGTCCATAGAGGTGGAGGCCATGGGAAAGCTATTTAACAATATCCGTGGTAAAAAGAGGCACAACTCTCCACCTGACATGATGGGTGTGTCTGTCTTCTTCAAATAAAGGCTGTTGTAGGGCTAGTATAAGCCTTCTTCTGAAAAGAAAATGGACAAATTAAAGGAGGATGAGGTATAACAGTTAATATGTGATTTAACAAATGAATATGGCTGCTGAATCACTATGTTAATATTCTTTCTAGCCTCTAGTGTTTTGGAGTAGCTAGAAGGAAAAATTTGAAATGGTAGAATGGTAGCCCATGACAAACTCTGGGATCTGTTCTGTAAGTACTTGTTGAAATGTGCTTTGAAAATTACTGCTTTTTTTTTCTTTCTTTGCTTTCTATATATGTTATATTTTACAATAAAAAATGTTTTAAAAAAAATGGGGGAGAGAGGCCTCCCTTCAATCAGGTAAAGAAGGCAGCAATTATAATAGTATAGGAAAACCAGTAGGCTGATACTTCAAGTCCAGTAGGAATGGCCTACATCATATTTTGCCAATGAGGCAACCAACTACTTTATCAATGACTTGTCAAGGTCAAAGTCTTATCCTTAGGCTTCATCATTCTATGTTGAATTGGCCAGTCTATGTTAAGTGCCTCATCTAGGCCCAGCATTTTATTAGGTGCTGTTGACCCCACTAGGGAAGTGGCTGACAGTGTGAGTTATGGAAGCAAGTGGCCCTGAGTATAAATCTCAGTTATATTGCTTATTATCTGAATGATCTTAGGCAAAATATTTACCACACTGAACCCAAGTTTCTTCGTCTGTAAAATGGGGGTGATAATGCATATTCCATAGGATGTTTGTAAGGGTGAAATTCAATGAGTTAATGTATGTGAAAGCCCTCTGTACAGTATCTGATACATACAGTGTAGCTATCGTTATTGTTATGTATTCCTCAGTGGACTTACAGATAGAAGACAAAGCTTAAAAAATTAACATTTTCTTTAAAGGAGTTGTTTTTTGTTTTTTGTTTTTTGTTTTTGCATGGACAGGCACCAGGAATTGAACCCAGGTCTCCGGCATGGCAGGTGAGAACTCTGCCATTGAGCCACTGTTGCCCACCAAAAATTAACATTTTTAATAACAATGCCAAGGACAACCCAGTGTAATTTCCAGTGAGTGGTAGAAGGCTGTGAATGTTGCATTCCAGGATAGCAAATTGCTGGACTGAGTGTGTATGGGTTTTATGGGAGGAAGAGGAAAAAAGAAGGATTTAACCTAGGCTTTGGAAGAGCATCTCTAAGATAGGTGGCAAGTGGGAAGGGATTTAGGGATGGGAAATTGCAGGAGTTGAGTGTTCATTGGCAATAAAGCTTGTGCCAGTTTGAAGCTGTTATATACCCCAGAAAAGCCATGACCTTTTTCCTGATCCAGTCTTGTGGGCATAGCCATATGTCTTCTAATCCTGATTCAATATTGTGGGGTGGAAACTGATTGGATTGTTTCCATGGAGATGTGACATACCCAATTGTGGATGTGATCTTTTTATCAGATGGAAATGTGACTCCACCCATTCAAAGTGGGTTTTGATTAGTTTATTGTAGTCCTTCAAAAGGGGAAATATTTTGGAGGAAGTTCAGACGCTTAGAGGACAGTTGCTTCAGAAATGACATAGACATAGACATTTGGAGTTGCTTGGAGTACTGACAGAGAGAGCAGACACCTAGACATAGATGTTTGGAGATGCAGAGCCCAGCAGATGTTACCATGTGCCTTCCCATGAGATGCTAAGCAAGCCAGTAGCCAAAAGGATACACAGGGACTGAGAACCGTTTGAAACCAGAAGCCAGGAGAAGATACAGATACCAGCCATGTGTCTCCCATGTAAGAGACATTGGCCTTTCTTAAGCCAAAGTATGTTTCTCTGGATGCCTTAGTATGGACATTTTTATGGCCATAGAACTGTAAACTTATAACTTAATAAATTTCCTTTTTAAAAGCCATTCCATTTCTGGTATATCGCATTCCAACAGCATTTAGCAAACTAATACAAAGCTCAAGATATGTTCTAGAACAATGGAGAAGAGTTCATGGCTAACAGATGAGGTATTAGAAGAGAAGGTATAGAAAGTCAAGAGAAGTATGTTTGAAAATTGTGGTAAATGGGCGGGCCACGGTGGCTCAGCAGGTAAGAATGCTTGCTTGCTGTGCCCGAGGACCCAGGTTCAATTCCTGGTGCCTGCCCATGTGAAAAAAAAAAAAAAAATTGTGGTAAATGTTAAATTCGCACAAGGGATATTTCAAACAATGAAGTCCTTCAAGCAATTAAAAAACAAAACTTTTTGAATTACTTGTTTAGAAATATGCATCTAACAGTGCTTCCAGGCTCTATTACAGCGGCTAGCAAAAGGGAGAGAAGGAAACAAATATCTATTGTTTGCCAGATGTTAGACAAGGTCCTTTTATATTATTATTTTAATGCCCACAGCAACCCTAAGAAGCAGGTGGCATTTTCCTGACTTTATAGGAAAGGAAACTGAGTCTTGAAGTTATGTATTGTGCCTCAGCTACTAGTTGGTGGAGCTAACTGCACTGGGAGACTGGGACTGTCTGGTTCTCAGCCAAGCCTAAGTAGGTGAGACTTGACAGTAGGAATACCACTTATAAGGAAACTATCACCCTAGGCTAGGTGAGAAGTTTGTCACCCCTACTCTATCCCACCATCCCTCTTAGCTTTATAGTGATAGGTCTGGATAGAAGGGTATAGATTTGATATGCTGCTACCATCAGGCTTTCTAATACTTCCTCCCAAGTCTAGACCTTGAGAGTTTCCACCCAAAGGTGAATGTTAAGAGTTGCAGATCAGACACACCTGGAATCTTTCTCATGCCCTGGAATCTTTCTCATGCCATGGCCTAAGTCAGAGCTAAATCAGCACTTACATTAACCTCACCTAATTCAGAATGTGCACCAAAGGAATTCTGAATCACCTCTGACAGATAAGATAAAAAACATGGCATTGAGGAGGGAGCAATGACTAAGGGATGGAAAGAGAGGTAAAAAATTGCTCCAGTGACCCTACCTTCATAAAAACACAAATGAAGAGAGGTAACAACATGTGAACCCCAGTAGTGGCAATGGCATTAGTGAAGGGGAGGATTTTAGAGACAAATAAGAAGTATCCTTGAATCTTCATGCCCTGCTGATAGGAATGTAAAATTCTGCAATCACTCAGGAAAATAGTTTGTCAGTGCCCAAAAAAGTTGAGTTACTGTATAACCCAGTAGTTCCACAACTAAGTATATATGTCACAGAAATGAAAACATGTTCACAGAAAAACTTGTGCCCAAATAATACATATTAGTATTATTTATGATAACCAAAAAGTGGAAACAACCCAAATGTCCATCAATTGATGAATGGATAAATGAAAAGTGGTATAACTATACGATAGAATATTATTGACCACAAACAGAAATGAAGTACTGATTTTTTAATTTATGATACATAACCACATACAAACACAAACATTCTTACCATATGATCATTCTGTTGTCGTTATATAATCAGTAACTCACAATATCATCACATAATTGTATATTCATCATCATCATTTCTTAGAACATTTGCACCAATTCAGAAAAGAAATAAAAAGAAAACAGAAAAAAATTCATACATACCATATGCCTTACCCCTCTGTTTCATTGATCACTAGTATTTCAATCTACTAAATTTATTTTAACATTTGTTCCCCCTATTATTATTTATTTATTTTTAATCCATATGTTTTCCTCATCTGTTGATAAGGTAGATAAAAGGAACATCAGACACAAGGTTTTCACAATCACACAGTCACTGAAGCACTGATTTTTGATATAAGATAGATGAACCTGAAAACCTCATGCTGAAGTGAAAGAAGACAGTCACAAAAGATCATATATTATTCCATTTATATAAAATGTCCAAAATAGGCAAATCTATAGAGATAGAAAGTAGACTAATAGTTCCCTGGGACTAGAGGGTGATGGAAATGGTGACTATTAAAAGGTATTGGGGGCGGGCCATGGTGGCTCAGCAGGCAGAGTTCTCGCCTGCCATTCTGGAGACCCGGGTTCATTTCCCGGTGTCGGCCCATGCAGGAAGAAAAAAAAAGGTATGGGTTTTTTTGGGGGGGGTGATGAAAATGTTCTAAAATTTATTGTGGTTATGGCTGCAAAACTCTGTGAATATACTAAAAATCATTGAATTGTGCACTTTAAATGGGTGGTTTATATGGTATGTGAATTATATCTCATAAAGATATTACAAAAAATAACCAAAACAAAACAGAAGCATCAATTGAACTTGTTGCTAACTGGCCAAGGAGTGCAGGAAAGACAGAAGGAAAAGCCTGATCAGTATCTCTCTAAACTGGGCTTGGGTAGAAGTTAGTTTGTGAGGTCGTGGTAGTTAGATTCAGTTGTCAACTTGACCAGGTGAAGGCACCTAGTTCTATTGCTGTGGATATGAGCCAATGGTACGTGAACCTCATCGATTGCAGTCACAAAATGACGTTTGACTTAATTGGCTTAATTGGCTGGTGCTTAAATGAGAGCTCAACATAGCACAGCCAAAGCAGCTCAACATATCTCATCTCAGCGCTCACAGCTCAGCCCAGGCCTTTGGAGATGCAGAAACGAATCAATCACCCCGGAAAAAGTTGTTGGAACCCAGAGGCCTGGAGAGAAGGCCAACAGAGACCACCCTGTGCCTTCCCATATAAGAAAGAACCTCAGTTGAAAGTTAGCCGCCTTTCCTCTGAAGAACTAATGAAATAAATCCCCTTTTATTAAAAGCCAATCTGTCTCTGGTGTGTTGCATTCTGGGAGCTAGCAACCTAGAACAGATTTGGTACTGGAGAGTGGGGTGCTGCTGTGGTTTGCAAATACCAGATATGCTGGAATGGTTTTTTGGGTGGCTAAGGGGAAGATTTTGGAGGAACTGTGAAGAGAATGATGGAGAAGTTCTGGAGCACTTGAAGAGACTGTTGGTGTAAACGGAACCTCTGCCAATCTGGACAAAGGTGGACACAAAAGGAAGAGATTGGAGTTTGCAGAATGAGAACCATGGAAGCTCAGGTCTGAAGCCAAGAAATCTCGGCCAGGAGAGTGGGCCCACCCATATACATGGAGAGGGTGAGTTTACCCTGAAGGGTGAGGATGAGTATCCCACCTTGTTGCAGTGGAAGAGTCATGCAGCTTCAGGCCTTGGAGAAGGTACAGCATGCTCCTTGGGGAACTAGGGAGAGCCTGGCTGCCACCACATGGAGGGGTTGAGCGTGTGCCCCGGAAATGACAGAGAGCCCAGGAGTGGCCCTGATGCCTGGAGAGAGTGGAGTCGAGAAAAAGGTGGTCTCCTCAATGTTCCCCGAGGTTGCCTCGGAAAGAGGAGGGCCACTGCAAAGGCCCTTGGAAAAGGTGGGACTGCCACTTTCTAAAGCCAAAGGATGAACGACTTTCAGCCTTTGAAATCCAATGGTGTTTGCCCTGAAGATTTTACATCTGTGTTTCTTCCAATTTCTCCCTATGGAAATGAAAACCTGTATCCTGTGACTATCCCTCCTTTGCATATTGGCACCAGACAATTTGTTTTGAGATTCACAGGTCCACAGCCAGAAGATAACTTTTTTGCACTTTAATATTGTTTAAGGTGATGCAAGTAGTTGCCAAGTTGACAAGGGGTGGACATGTGGTAGTTAGATTCACTTGTCAACTTGGCCAGGTGAAAGCACCTAGTTCTGTTGCTCTGGATATAAGCCAATGGTACGTGAACCTCATCTGTTGTTGATTTACATCTGCAGTCGGCTAGGAGGCGTGCCTGCTGTAATGAATGACGTTTGACTTAATTGGCTGGTGCTTAAATGAGAGACCGCAATGTAGCACAGCCCAAGCAGCTCAGCATTCCTCATCTCAGCACTCGCAGCTCAGCCCAGGCCTTTGGAGATGAAGAAAGAAGTCACCCCGGAGAAAGTTGCTGAAAAACAGAGGCCTGGAAAGAAGGCCAGCAGAGACCATCCTGTGCCTTCCCACTTAAGAAAGAACCTCAGTTGAAAGTTGGCTGCCTTTCCTCTGAAGAACTAACAAAATAAATCCCCTTTTATTAAAAGCCAGTCCGTCTCTGGTGTGTTGCATTCTGGCAGCTAGCAAACTAGAACAGAGGTGTTAAAATGGAATAAACTCCAAACTTCTCATCTTAGAAATCTGGCTATCAGACCCTTCCAATATGAAAAATTTAGAATGGCCATAGCACAAATACCCCTAAAGAGAGGAATGGAACGATCAAAGGTGATGGAGTTATACAGTGAAGATAGGATTTAACAATGAATATGAATGCTAAATCATTAAATTGGTATCTTTTAGTCTCCAGTATCTTAGAGCTGCTAGAAGTAAAAACCTAAAATTGTGGAATTATAACCCATGTCAAACTCTGAAAAACGTTCTACAACTAATTGAAATTCATTACTTTTTGTATATATGTTATTTTTCACAAAAAAAGAAGTAAAAAAATCTATTGTGATGATAAAAAATATTTAAGCCTTGTAGCCTCATATTCTGGAGCAACTACCAGGAAAAATCTGAGCGGATCGTATGGTAGCCCGTGACAAACTCTGGGATCTGTCCTGTAATTACTTGTTGAAGAGTGCTTTGAAAACTATTTCTTTTTTATTTCTTTGCCTTATATATATATATATATGTTATGGTATATAGGAATAATAACATCAGGTCGAAGTTAGGCTATCAATAGGGCTTTATTTTTCCAAATTAAGGGAAGCCTACATTTGTTTGAAGTCTTCTGGTTCCCAGCCTGCGGTTCCCAGAATTTTGAAGATCCAAAAGGCATTAATAATATTCATCCATGAGCAATTTTCATTATTTCAGAAAGACCAGTGAAAATCGTGCATGTCTTAGATGAAAGCTATACAGGCCAACTGCAGTGTCACTTCTTTACTTTGGACTGGAAAGCACCATCTCAAGTTGTGGTTACCTTGAGATGACCTATTGTGCATAGGTCATCTCTGATTGGTATATCTATATACACAAAGCACATAAATCTGTGCTTAATAAAAATGGGCAAATAAATCTACAATGCACTTTGGTAAACAAATTATTTGCCAACATGAGATGTAATGGGGTGTCAATATCTCATAAGTAAAAGTGCTCCTTAATGGTGCAAGAACCAGAAACTACTGTTAATGAACAAAGGAGAGAGAAAACCATAGATAGAAATTGAGATGGGAGACAAAAATAATGTCATTGTGGGTAATAACCTGAGAGTAGCAGAGTTAGCCAAGAAATAAAGATGAAAACCCAGGCCCTATGCCATGAAGGGAGGAATACAGAATGGTGAGCATTTGGAATGGAGGCCAGTGGATGCCAGAAAATCATCAAAAGCATGTGAAGCACCTACTCTATGCCAGACCCTAAGCTGGGTCATGTATATTGTCTTATTCAGCCCTTGTGAGATGGAGCCTTTGTTCATGCTTTTAAGAAATCATTTCATTATGAGTATTTTTCTTGTAAGTCCCCCCAAACCTTTCATAGAACGATGCCAGGTATTTATTTGTGCATAACTAAAATTTGAGGATGATTTGGTTTTTGCACCAATAATGAAAATTAGGTCTAACAAGCCTTACCAAGGTCACCAGCTAGTAATGAACAGAATTCAAACTCAGAAACTGGGAGTGGGAGGGTCATTATTCACTTCTGCTCTCACTCCTACTTTCAGCCAATCTCCAAGTCTTATCTAGTCCCCCTCCTATTTCTCAAACTTAACCCACTTCTCTTTGTCTCTGCTGATGCTTCTCTAGTGAAACAGCCTCTTCATTGGTCTTTCAGCAACTCAGTGTGGATTCATCCTTGATCATGTGATTAACCTCTCTCTGCTCCAGTCTTATCTTTGGACTATCAAGACAGAATCTCTCTCATGGAGTTATTGTAAAGATTAATTGAGCTAATGCATATAGAGTGCTCAAAGCAGAATACAATAAGCACTCAATAAGAGTTACCTACTCCATAAAGCTACCAGGGTGATCTCATTCCTACTCTGGCTTAAAGTGTTAATTTCCCATTGCTCTTAAGAGAGAATTTGGACTCTAAGTATAGTACACAAAGCTCTTCATGATTTGGCCCCACTGCAGTCTTCAGTCTGCCAACCCCTTCTCTCCCCACTCTTTCTTTATCTTGACTTCTGTGCTCCAGCCACTCAGAAATTCTGTTAGTTCCCATAGGTGCTGAATCCTTTACCCAGGCTTCTTATGAGGGGTGTCAGATCTCTACACATCCTTTATCACAAAACGTACTGTGCCAAAATTGCCTTTTATCTGATTCCACAATTCTATTGTAAGCTCCATGAGGACCAGAATAAGATAGTCTTATTTATCACAAATTCCTGGCACACTGTAGATTCCTATCATTATTTATCAGATGGCTGGATAATGGAAAAGAGGAAGAGGAGAGAGAGGGGGAGAGAGGGAATGCGAGGGCCATACTGAAAGGACTGGGGGAAGGTAAGGCTTGGAAACACTTCCATTGCTCCCTCTCTAATCTATTTCCACACTGACCAGAATTTTATTTTCAAAACAAAGTTTTCTAACTGCTCTGCTTAAAAATCCAAAGGACTCTGCATGCTTACAGGACAAGGGGCACACCCCTTGGAGAAACACATAGCAACACTCACCATCTGGCCCACGTCCCTTTTTTTTTTCTTTTGCATGGGCAGGCACTAGGAATCGAACCCAGGTCTCCGGCAAGGTAGGTGAGAACTCTACCTGTTGAGCCACCATGGCCCAACCCCCACATCCTTCTTTTGCCTCATCTTCCTCCCTTCTCCCCTCTGCTCCTCTCAGAATCTCACAACTTGACCATTCTCCCAAAATACACTGCTCTTTCCTACCTATGTAACTTTCCCATACCCCTATCTTTCAGTTGAATCTTTCCAGACCCAGTCATTTGTCAATGTATAATGCCAGTATGTAACTGTTCTTTTTGGCTCCAATAGTACTCTATAGAACTTCTGTTATAGCCCATCTCAAACTGTACTATAATTTTGTGGGTTCTGTTTGTCTTCTCTATTAGAATGTAAAGTGGACAAATATAACATATAAATTTGGAATCAACCCAGCTTTATTACTTATGAACTGTGTAAATTTCAACAAGTTACTCATACTCTCTCAGCTTCAAATATAATAATTTATAAAATGAGTATGTGAAGATGGAGATGATGATACATATCTTACAAGTTTGACACCTGGAACACTGACTAGCCCTGGAAACTAACCCAGAGGAAAACCAGAATGGTGAGGCCAAAGTGTCCATGAAAGCAGCACTAGGCAGAGTGTCCATTGGGCCAGAGGGTATGCTAAGAGGGGTCTCCTTACAACATGAAGAGCCAGAATGTCCGGAGTAAACAGCAGTGTCGATGTGTGTGAATGAGTGGAGGAGGTGGTTGAGTAGAAGACCATGCCCTGTTTGAGATCTGGACAGGGCATCGGTGCCGGCCCCTTACCCCCTCTGACAGCTAATTAGCACCACTGCACGGAAAATGGGCCCATTGTCCGACCTTGGCCAAGACACCCTATTGTACTTCACCTGTTCTGTAATATGAACTATGGTCCCCACCCCTGGATTCTTCCACCTTACCTTATCTTTCTCTTCCCCCTACTTTATCCACTTTACATTCTGAGGAAAGGGAGCTGGAGAGGAAAGGGCAGCTGTCTTGCTCCTTGTTGCTGCCAGTTGAGATGGAATCAACTTTTAGTCCCAATTGCAATGTTCTCCTCCCAGCTGGAGGTGATTTAAGTTTGTGAGATTTATATAACATTAGGAAACAGTAAACTGTGTGATTTGCTATGTTTTCCTAGGGTAGTTGTTTATGGATGGGCATTTTTAACCCAAGTGCCGAAAGTATTAAATCATTATAATAAATTCAGGCTCTTCAGACTTTCTTACATTGTAATAAACTTTTTCTAAGGGTGAATGAAGAGATCTGTGATTCCTCTAATATACCATTATATAGTTCTCAAAACGGCAACGCTTACTATATCAAGTTGGAGAATAATAGAGATTTACTCCATTGAAGGGAAAGAAGTTATGGAGCAGTGAGTCTGAGAAAGGTCCTAGGGAGCAGTGATCCCAAGCAGAACTTCTCCCTGTTTCTCTGCTGGCTTCTTACCCAGGAGCCAGGGGCAGCACGTACAGCCACACAAGGCGGGGGGGGGGGGGGCCTTGATAATGCTGTGTCCCATAAATCTCCCACTTCAGCTTAGGAAGAGCCTTTGAGCGGAGCCAGGGTCCCCAGTGGCATTGTGTCCCATCCTTTCCAAGGGGGAGGAGGTAGACTGAGGCCTTATTAGAAATGAAAACTGTTTCTCACCATGTTGAATCTCTGTCAAACCATCAGTCTGGGTAGAATGAACTCCATACAGCCTTCTCTTGTCACCTGTCTTTTCACCTTACTCCTCTCCTGGGAGGAGGGGATTCGGAGCTTTCCTCAGATTCTCAAAGGAGTCTCTGAGCCAAAAAATTAATAAGTCACTGATCTGGGTGAACTCTGCAGCATTCTCTGACTGTCCACTATGCACTCAGGAAAGTACAGTGGCACAGACCTGCAGTAGCATGCAGTGCAGTGAGGCAGTGGTCAAACGGAGCTACAATTAGAGTTCCCTGACGTTGGTACAGTCACAGAGGTCTGAACAACAGCCCCTGAGAGGGAAACTTCAATCAGAATTTTCCCAGAAAATGGAATAATTGAGCTGGGCGAAGGCAGGGAAGGAAGGAAGGATATTCCAAGCAGAAAAACAACATGCTCAAAGGCATGGAGAAAGAGAACCTAAGGTGTGCTCAAAAGCAGCCTTCAAAGCCAAACCTAGGGTTTAAAGTTTGAGGGCCCAGTGAGAAATGAACTGCACTGATTCAATACTGAACAATAATTTATAGTTTACTTACTGACCAATCAGAGGTTGAGGTTCAAGTTCTTGCTCTATCACTTCCTAGCTGTGTGAGACCATGCAAGTCTCCTTCCCAGTCCAAACTCAGAGCCTCCATCCGTAAAATGTAGAGAGCAGACATATGCACTCCTGCCCTGCCTCAAAGTCTATGTGGGGATCCAATGAAAGGATGCTCATGCACCTGCTGGGTAAACAACTGCAAAGCACTTTATACATATCAGGTGCTTGTATAATTTATCTGAAGGTCAACAAGGGGCAATGGATCTCTAAAGTATCAAGAGCTGGGAATTACATGACAGCCAGAAAAAACAGGAACCACTAGCTCCCAACCCTTGCTGCTTACCTACTGCATGTCACAGTCTTCTCAGGCAGTGCTTCCAGCTCCCTTCTTAGCCTCCAATAGGGGACCCCACTGCCCTACTTGGTCCACAGTTTCAGGATGTTCCGTTTACTCTGTCTTTCCCACCAGCCTGGGCTGGCTTCCTTAATCATGGACTCTGTTGGAACCATCACCTTATCCCCTATGCCAGGTCCTGGCTTCTTGAGAAATTTCTGCCTCAACAGCCCTGGCTGACCAGTTCTCAGCCTTGATGGGTGTCAGGCAGCAGACAAAACCAAGTGCTGTTCCAGCGTTGGAATCTTGAGTTGTCACCCACATGGCAGCCTGCCTTCGAAAAGGGCATCAGGCACTGTCCTTCCTTCTCCTCCTCCCCACCTCTAGTCTCCACACCCCACCTCTAGAATTTTCAAATTTGTTCCCTCTCTTTAGAACTAAATAACTGATAATACTGTTGTTTTGTTTTGCTAGGCAGGCTGCTCCTGGGGATGGGGATGGGAATGAGCATTGCCAGTTGTTTCTGAGCCAGGGATACATCGAATTTCCTTAATGAGCTGGAGACAGAAACCACAGAGGCCTCATCACACTGCCCATGGCCCATGCTTCTCATATCTACATTTGAGGATCTCTCCTCTCAGGTTACCCAGCACAATGCCAGGGAAAGGGAAAGGGAAAGGGAAGAGGCACAGGGATTGGTCCCTGCAATGCCCTGTCCAAGTGACTTCTCCCAGGCTGACCCAGTTAATGGTCAAACTGTCCACATTTTATTTCATTTTTCAAACATTTTATTTTGAAGACATATTTACAGAAAAGCTTTGGAAATAATACAAAGAATTCCCATATAGCCTTCAACCATATTCCCCAAATGTTAACATTTTAACTCTTTTTCTTTATCATTCACTTTTCTCTCACACACATATATTAACACACATGCTATTAATTTTTTGGAAAATATTTGAGAGTAAATTTCAGACATTCCCTTCTTTCCCCAAATAGTTAAGCATGTATTTCCTAAACACAAGGACATTCTCTTACATAATGACAGTATAATTACCAAAATCAGGACATTAATATTAACATAAAACTATTATCTAATCCAATCCACAGACCTTAATTAAATTTTGCCAATTGTTCCATTAATATCCTTTACAACAAAAGAAAAAAATTCTGGCCCAGGATCCAATCCAAGATCACAAGTTGCATTTAGTTGTAATGTCTCTTTAGATGAGTCCAAACCATTTACTTGCAGAATGTTCTGCGATTTGGATGCGTCTGATGTTTCCTTATGATTATGATCAGGTGGTGTACTTTCAGAATAGGTGAGGCTGCGTCTTCCCAGTGCATGTACAGGAAGCCCATGATCTCTATTTGTTTCATTCCTTGTGATATCAGCTTTATTCATTTGGTTAAAGTGGTGTCTTCTGGGTTTCTCCATGGTAAGATTACCAATATCCCTTTTATAATTTTTAACTATCTTGTGAGGGGATACTTTGAGACTAAATATGCTGTTTCTCATCAAACTCTTAACTACTCCATTTAAATCCTAAATCTTCTATTGTGCCCATTTTCCTTCCTTTGTCCAGCTCAGTGCTAGGACAGTTCACTTCTTGTCCTCAGGATTTTCAGCTAGGGAGGGAGTCCCAAACACAGCAACACAGAACAGCATGGGAACAAGGGCCCAGTGGAGTGATCTCCACTCTGAGGGCAACAGGTCAGAAAATAGGTCCTCAGTGTTTGAACTAGAGCCCATGAAATGTTCCTTGGAGCAGGTGGACCCTAAACTAGGGCATATGAACAAGGAGAATTTGAATGGTCAGAAAAATCTGGAATAACAGGAGAATCTGTGTCCATAAACTAACTTGTAGGATCCCAATGGGACCATGTCCCAAAATGCCTGTCCTCCCAGGAGCTCCCAGATCTCTTGCAAGAGGGCAGACCAGAACTACCAGGCTTTCTTCTGATCACTGTACAGAGGTGGGACAAGGTAGGTTGGGGGGGCTTGCGAAAGTACCAGGTACAGGTACTTCAGAAGGGGCTCTTGAGAAGCATTTCTCTTCACTCCTCACCTCTTCTTATTCATTCAGCAAACATCACTGAGCACCTGCTATTGTTGAGCCAGATACTGAGCTCAATGCTGAATGTACAAAATGTTCTCAAGTAGTTTTTGAGTACAGAGGATGCCTTGAGCCCAGAGGACCTCCAAGACTTCTTCAGTCCACCCGGCACTCAGTGCAAGGCAGTAAGTGTCTTCTGCCCAGAGTGAACAGTGGAATAAAACAGCGGGGTAAAACACTGTGTTGAGTTCTCTCATTCCAGAGTGACTCTCACCTGCAGAGCTCAAATGAGGGCATTCACAGCTGTGTCCTTCCTCTGCCCTCTCTTCTCCAAGGCCCCTCCTCAGAACTGACCAGAAAGCTCCTCCAGGCGCAGTGGAGCTGGGCCAAATGCTTGAGACCCAGGACATCACCTCACACTGCAGAAGAGGAAACTGAGGCCAGAAAAGGCAGAGCCTTTCCAAAACAGTCCTGACTACATTCTTCCGTCCTATAAATAAGCTATATGTCTTCATTTGAAGCATAGATATACAGTCAGCAAAGAGGCTTTGGAGTGAAGAGTCACTGTGCATGTGCCTTTAATAGCATGGAATCTGCCAACAGGAGGACCTGGGTTCCAAGTCAGCTCTGCTGCTGACCATGAGGCTTTTAGCACAGCACTTAGCTCATCTGTCCAGCGCTATTGGGAGGAAACTGGGATAGTGTCGGTGAAGTACTTAGAACAGTGTCTGAGTAATCAGTAAGTGGGCTGCTGCAGTTCTTCAGAAGGCCTGGGATCATTTGTACCTCCACACACCCCACCCTTGGGGACCCATTTAACCCCTGCTAACCTTCCAACACTTAGCCCATGTATATTCTCCTTCTCCATGCTGGACTACCTGCCCTCCTTCCTCTGGGCTACCCCAGACCCCTTGCACAATTACACCACACTATCTTGCAGTTTTTTTTCCTGGTTAGGGAACCTAATATGGAGGAGTGAGTGCAGTTGTGTTTGAATCCCAGATCCGTTATATCCTTGCCTTCTAATCTTGAGCAAGTTACTTACCTTCTCCAAGCCTCCAATTGTTCATCTGTAAAGTAAGGTGGCAGTATCTCACAGAATTACTTCCAGGGATAATACCCATAGCATACCCAGCATTGTATGTGGAACATGGCTATCTGCATGCTGTCTTCATCTCTTCACCCCTGTGCTTAGCATGGTGGTAGAATCTGATATATGCTCTGCAAATACTGGTTGAGCAAGTTGTGCAACAAATATACTCCCCATCCCAAGATAATTTTCATTTAAGAAGCAGAAATAATCGAGGCCCAAATCAAACCCAGAGGAAAAGGCCTGGAGACAGGACCCGAAGCCCTGAGCAGGACTGGAGTGCAATGGGGAGAAGTTTGGGGCAGGATATGCCCACAGGCCCTCATGCTAGTTACCAGGGGTAGCCTGTGGAGCTCACGCCCTGCCCTTGTTGGGCAAAAATTAACCAGTCACCTTGCTTCTGAGGCCCCTCCTGGGTCCCAGGAGGAGGTGGAGAAAGGGGGGCAGTAGCAAAGATGATTCATGCTGAGCAGGCTGAGGACTCAGCAAGAGACATCTTCGTACCTCCATCAGTGAATGTTGAGGCCTTCAGAAATAGCTAAAAGTCCCCCTTTATTTTGAGTAATGGAGAACTAGCTTGCACTGATTTTAAGAATTTGCATAGAGTTTTCTCCAGAGTTCACTATACTAGGAAAAACAGAGCTGACACAGCTCAAAAAGTTTTTGAGCTTCAGGTAGCTGCCTGAAATGTTAATAAATATTACATTTATTTCAATTTAGTTTCTTCTCCTTGTTAATAATAAAAGCAAACTGGCCTTTGGGTATAAGGTTCTTTTCTCTCTCCCTCTGTTTCTCCTTCTGTCCCTAGCATCTGCAAGTGCTACCAGGGAGGGAAAATTGTGTACCCGTTAGCAACATGCCACTCACTGTCCTTTAAGAACTCCAGTTGCAGTGCAGATAAGCAAGGAGAGAAAGGAAGAAAAGAAGGGTACCTAAGGCAATATAGATGCTGCCATTTCTTAAAGGTAAAATTGGAATTATCAAGAAAAAAATGTTACGAGAAAGAGGGAAGGGAGATAGGAGACATGGGAAAAGAGGTGGAGAGGAGAGGAAATTTTACAACAGTGGAGGTATGATGTAGATATTAAGAGCACAGCTTTGCAGACAGGCTCAGGCTTAAATACTGACCCTGGGTACTAGGCAAGGGACTTAATCTCTCTGAGCCTCAGTTTCTTCATCTATAAAACGGGGATAGTAACACTTCCATCATGGAATTGTGAGACTTAAATGAAATTTTATCTATTAGCATAACCTCTAGCACAGAGTATGCACCTCATAAATGTCAGCTACATCCTGCCTCAAAGAGTGGGACCCAGCTTGTAAGAGTGTGACAGGAAGGGCTGAGGCCTCTGCCCAATCAGTGGGGTCCTGAGGATCTGAGGCTTGGGCCTCACCTCTTGGCACCACCAGGCCCCTGAGCTTGGGTCTCCCATGGGAGATGAGCATGATATCCGAGTGCCTGACACCATCTCACCCCAGGTCTCCATACTTCCACCCAGGGCGAAAAAGCAGAACTGGGAACACTGGCTGCTTTTCTGGGGAAAGGAATGGGTGGGTGGATTCAGGGGTGGGAAGAAGATTTTCCATTGTATACATCTCATACTTTCCAAATTTAGAAATATGTGAATGTGTTAACTATTGAAAAAAAATAGATGAAACAGTTTTAAATGCAAAGACCAAATTAGTATGCAGCCTGAGGCCATGTGAGTGAGGAGGATGGCTGCAGACACCAGCAGCCACAGTGGCCTTGGGAATGCTGTTAGGAAAAAGAAAGGACAAAGAGAGAGGAAAGGGCATAAGACTGTCAGTTAAGTGGGATCCTGTAACCGCAAAGTTGGGATTTAAGGGATGATTATGACTACTGAATTATTATACAGAATATAATATAATTATTATATAGAATATAACCAATATATAGATGTTCCTTTTTACTTTCTGGTATATTAGAGTAGACAGAGGGAAATATTGAAATCTTTGAATTGTAATCCAGCTGCCTTGATCTCTGATAATGATTGTATTGCCTTTATCTTGTGCCTTTGTGATATAAAAACCTTGTGCCTAACCTTCATTTGTAACCATTTATCCAGTTTTTCAACTTTAGAGCCTTGTGGTCACTAGAGACAGCCCCTAATGTTTATTAATGAAGAGTCTTAGGTCAGCCCAGAACTAACCCACTCCAAGTCCAAAGTTACCTTGAGAACCAAATCCAGATCTAAACAAAATGGGCCTCTGACAGGCATGCACAGTAGCTTAGACTTTAACCTATAAGTCACCGGTACCTCATCACAATACTAAAAATCATGCCCATCATTATATCAAGGCTACCATTGTTTTATATACATATATTTTGTATCGAAGCATGTAATCAATCTGCGCATGCTCAATAATTAAATCACCCCTAATTAGATAATCTGGGGCCATTGTGCTTATTATCCTAAAATCTCCCTATCTTTTAATGCTATAAAACTATCAGAATTACTATAGTTCGGGAAGACAGATATTTGGACTGACAGGCCACTGATCGCCTACTTCGTACCTAGCAAAGTAAACAATCTCTCTTTGAAACCCCCGTGTCCCAGGAACTGGTCATTTGAGCGCACGGGCAAGAACCCACCACCTTTGTCCTTTATCAATTCCTGAAAAGAGCAATGAGCAGTGAGAGACAGAGGTATGCATCCTTCCATAGGACAGGAATTCTCTGGGAATGTCACTGGCTGGCTATACTTAACAATGATACAGTTGTCTGGTATCAGGTTCAAGTTTGCCTCTACTGGGACATGTAACGCCAATGGAATGGATCTAAGGAAAGGGAAGGAGAAGAGAATCAGAGTCTGAACTATTTGTTCTGAGTATCTATACTGTAAAACAATTCACAACTTAGAATTCTCAAGTTCGTATATAAGCTGTGAACGAGGCTGTGCCTCATTATTCTCCACAATTCTTGTTGTGTATTATTATCCTTATTTTGGAGATAGGGAAACTGAGGCTTAAGGAGGTTAAGTAACATTTCCAAAGTGATACAGAAGGTTCTAGAGAAATTTGGGATTTGAATCCTAGTTTGACATCAAAGCCCATACCTGTTTTACTCTGATACACCCTAGGCTACACCTACCTTCTGGGTCTAAGCAAATTCTGGCTAGACTTCCCTAAAGGGTGGAAGCAGAGATGGAGATGGTCAGGGTTCCCTGAAGAGAGGAAGAGTTGGGTTGGCAGAAGGGAAGAACTTGGGGTGATAGGGAGGCAACTGGGGAGCTAGTGCTGGGTGCCCAGCCTTCCACCATCCTCACCAGCCAGCTCTTGGGACACCTGGGAGTGTTCGAGTCCAGATCCTAGTCAGGGATGAGGAGGCAGGTAACCAAAGGGAGGATGTAAAGGAAGAAGAGAGGACAGCTTAGAGTAAGAAGGGGAGCAGGAGAGAGAGGAATAGAATCTAAAGTTAAGGGACAAAGCTTACACTTATAAATACTTGTCAGGGAGAAAGCAGTGTTGGCTATATATTTATTCCAAATTTGTTATTATTACCTAAAAAGCACATCTAGAGCACCAATTTCTTTGGAATATACCTTCAGTTTTCTGTAATTTTTTCTTTCCTTTGTTCCCTAACACTCATTTATGTAGGCAGTGAATCAATGTTTACTGACTATTTGACTGCCAGAAGTTAATAGTCTATTGAAAGGATACATCAATGGCAGCTAATCATTTTTATTTGGTGGTGGATTTCATTTTGGGAAATAGTCAAATTTCACTTACAGCCAAGTTTATAAGAATAAGCAAAAAAAAAAAATAGGAACACTAGGAAGGAATCATACACTAAAGGCAGAGTATTAGCAGAGGAATATAAGCCATAGAATATAAGTAGAAATTAATGCGAATTGTGTCTCAGATTTTCTTAAATAATACTGCATATCAGGGATTCTTAATCAAGGGATGATGGATTCACTGTGGAGAATCCCTGAACTTCGTATAATTATGTGCAAAGTGAACTATTAGTTTTGAGCAAGTTTTCAAGGAATCTATGATTTTCCCACCCTGAAAGTAAATAAATTGTATTTTCTTTTTAATGTGTTCTGCAGAAGTTAATTACTTGGTGTGTAGGTTTTAAATGGAGGATTTATTTTACAGAACTGGCATATCCATGTCTGGCCCTGTATTTTCATCTCTCCTCTCATGCCTGGAAGAGTACAAAATTGGCTGGCCCAGCTTCACAGCCCATCTCCTTGGTGGCAGCTCCCAACGGCCCTACTGCCCTGAACCACGGCTCCTTCAGTGGAGGTAGGAGAGTGGTATGTCCCAGAGCAGGGTCAAGGGGTGGAAAGGAGGGTGGGGCAGGGATACAAAAAGATAGGAGATCAGTTGGGCTCTAGAGGCTCCCTAGAGTCTGTAAGAGTAACAAATGAAGTGGTTGTTGAGTTTTCCTCCTCTGGCAGATTCACTGGCTTTCAGTTGCAATTATCCAACCACAGAGACCATAGTTTTGAATATTCTATAGCTCAAAACCTATAAACACTCCTACCACCCCATTACTCCCCAGAGGAGAATTCTTCAGAAAACACTTTCCATTCCTCAAAGGGTAGCATAGCATCTAATCTGAAGTCCAGCCCCTTGAAGCTAATCCTCCCAAGAAGCCCAGCTCCCAGCAAGCTCCCCAGAATAGGCAGAGAGCAAGACGTCACCTGGCCTCGCAGACCAGATGCCCCTCACCTACCTTACCAGGTCAGTTGGTTTAGGAGACATTGGGGGTCTCATCAGTCCCTCTCCTTCAGAACCATCGGCACATTGAAGTCACTGCTTGAGGGCCTACCCTTCTTTGCTGGTCTGTAAAGGTTTTTTGTCTCCAGGTTCATGTTTCATAGGCCAGTGTGAGAAATATGGGAACTGGGCTTTTGGCATTGGGAAGAGACATGGAAGGAGAGGATGAGGTATTAGGGTCCAGGGATTGTTCAGTAGCTAGAGCTCTAAGCTCAGCTCTCTACTGGTTTCCCTCTTCAGAGACGACCTATGAAAACTGAAGCCATTCTCCACTCTCCCACAGGAGAGGACAAACAGAAACAAAGACCCTTGTCTCCAAGGCATCTAAACCTCACAGCTTCCCTGCTCCCTCATCTGGCAGACCCTGTGTCTGAGCCTCTGAAAGAGCTAAGACTCTTGGTGGAGTCTGCCCATTCCTAGACCAGTCTGCAGGCTAAAGATGGGGAAGGAGGTGGAGAGGAGGGAGAAGAGGGTGTGAGATGGGACAGAAAACATTGCCTACCCAGGATAAGACCTGAAGAAAGCATGCAGCTGGTGTACATCTGTCTGGGTTTTCACCTCAGAAGGACCTGCCCCCTCCTCTCCCCCAAGTCCCAGTTCATGTCCTTCCTCCTTGCAGAACCCACCCAATCCCACCCCTCAGACACCTCCCTTCTCAAGCCTCCTCTGGCCTTCGGGATTTGGATGTGTCTTTCTCTCATGTATGTCTGTATGTGGGATGGGTGACCCTACAGGAGACTCCCCAGGGCAGGGCCCATGTCCTCCCTTGATACCAACCCCTTCCTCAGAATCTTGATTCTGAATGTACCATCCAGATTCCTCAGTTTTCTGACTATCCAAATTGTCAAGGTGGTGGAGGGTGTAGCACCAAGGACAAAATGCTCTGTAGCAAATTTGGGTTTGTGTCCTCATCCTTCTTCCTTTATCACGGTCCCTTCCCTCCACTACCTCCTTCCCCAACTCCTCAGTATACTTCACCCCCCATCCCTTCAGGCTGGATGACCTTGGGCTCCTCTTGTTAGGGACAAGGGTGAATTTCTGCTGTGCTTGAACGCTGTGATTATCTCTGCCCAGGAGCCCAAAATAATGGATCTGCAACAGGGATTTCAAAGACAAACATTTGTTAGGAAATATTTCTCTCAGGGTAGGAAAGGGCCCCCTTTAATTGCTCCTATCAGCTTCCAGAAAGAGCCCCCCACACTGAAAAGAAGGACCAAGGCCTTTTGTCCATGGTTGGCCAGAATCTGAGAAGCACAGACCACTGAAGAGTCGTCTTTTTTTTTTAAACTGTGCTTTATTTAGGGCTAAGCTGGAGAAAGCGTCATCCAATAGTTACAGAAGGTTACAAGGAGTTTTAGGGAGTTGAGTGTGAAAAGAGCAGTTGTACTGAACTGCAGCTGTTGTTTTGTTTTTTTTTTTTACAACATCTGGACATCCTAAAACCAGGAGTCAAGAGGAAAAAAAAAAGAGAAATTAAAAAAAAAATAATAAACCAACAAAATAGATGGAAAGAAAGGAAAGACAGGAGGCCTGAGAGTAACCAGAAATCTGTTCTTCTAAAGCAAAACAGGAAAAAATGATAGGTCCAAGAGCCCCTCTGGCCTCCAGATGACTGGACATCAACGAGAGGGCATCAAGACAGAATGCCAAAGCAAGTCTTCCCAACGGTGCAAATAAATTATAATAAATATGTTATACTTTAAAATATATGTGTTCTTAAATAATTCAGTTTTTTTTCTGATTCTGAGTTTTTTTTAAGCAATGTCTTTTAACTGCTCTAAAGTCATTTACCAAAGATAAATATCGTGCTTTCATTAAATAGTTTTCCTTGTTATTTCTCTATCATTACAATTAAAAGTCCTACAAAATATGCAAATTTATTTACAGAAAAACAGAGCCGGCATCATTTAAACATCCCTGTTTTTCAAAATTCCTTGTAAACAGTTTCAGAAATTCTTCAAAGATTGTTATTTTTCTCTCTCTTTTTTTTAAGGTGTGTGTGTGTGTGTGTGTGTGTGTGTGTGTGTTTTGTTATTTTAAGATGTAAGTTCCCAGTTCTCCCTTGCCCGGAAAGTCTCTAGAGCAAGCATGGAAGGCGAGTGAAGCGGAAGGTGTCCAGGGCTTGCAGAGAGCGAGCGAGCGCAGCTCCCGGAACGAAGCGAGAGGCGAGGGCGGCGGCGGGCGAGGCGAGGCGGAGGCAGCGGGCGGCTCCTCGCGGCGGCGGCCCTTCCCTGCAGATGGCGCGGCCTCCACCCGGGCCAGGAGCCCGCAGGTCAGGGCGAGTCTGCCTGGCCCTCGCGGACTATGGCGTCCGACAGCACTCGCGGGGAGAAGGGATTGATGCTCAGTCTAAACTCTACAAAAGTACAGTCCTACAACATCTGGGATTTTAGCAGTAACGCTAACTTCTATAGGTTTTTTTTTTCCTTTTTTATTTTTATTTGTTTGCTTTCCTCTAATTTTTCTTCTATTATATAGGTATTTTAAACTTTTCCTTTTTAAAATTCTGTACAACTATTATGATTTTAAGGGGGAGAAGAGTTAGAAGCATTTACAGACTTTTCACAACAATATCTTGCCTTATAAAAGTCCCTTTTTTCCCCTCCTTGTTTTCTCACACTTCACAGTTAATGAGTTTTATATTTTTGTTGCTTTCCCCAAATATCCATCATCGTGTTCATCCTAACAGCTCCGTCCAGACATATAATACAGAAAACCATAGGAAATTGTCATAGACTTGAATGAGGGTAATCAAAGCGCTTCTCAAAGTATCAAAGAACTATTATCTTGCTGTTTTAAAAGCACTGAAGCATTATTTTTTCTTTTTTTTTTTCTTTTTTTTTTTTAATTTTTATTATGTTTTTCATAGAATCGCTCTAAGCTGTTTCAAGAACAGCACATGAGTTAGGAAGGAGGTTCTCCTCCATTCCCCCTCTATTTGACATAGAGCTACACATCTGCAATAAAAAGTTTGGTCCTTTGGTCCCTAAATAGCTAAAGGAATGACAGATAGAGATGCTCAGTGGCAGCCTCCCAGCCGCACCCTGGGGACCAGGTCCCACCACACCGCTTGCCCCAGCCTGCCTCCAGGCGCCCACGGGCTAGAAAAGCCCCAGGGATCGGTAAGCAGCGTCTCTTCCCAGTTCCCAGCCCTTCAGCCTCCCAGTCTGGTCTCATGTTATTTTGTTTTTAAAGTTGCCTTTTTTGTGGATTTTTTTCTCATGTTTCTTCATCTTCTTCTTCTTTATGTCATATAGATTTTTCCCCCAAACACGTGCCCTCTGAACTCCACAGACGCTATACTTTCCTCGAAGAAATGTTACAGTCACAGAGAGTGTCTGGAGTCTTCAGCTTGATTGATATTGGCTGATATGTCAAAGGTGTCATCCAACAGTTCTCATTTATAAAGATATATAGAGAGAGGTTTGTTTTTTAATGTAGCCCGTTCAGCATCCTGCCCTAAAATGAAGAAAATCAGGGCTGATTAAGCCAAGAG
>PVIY010008725.1:0-75633 GCA_004026745.1 Myrmecophaga tridactyla | reverse complement strand
TTTTATTGTGGGATCTAAAATAAGGCTTAAATTAAAGGGACTATATTTTCCATGGAAGCACAATATAATCAAGAATAAGAAGCAATTGTAAAATAAGTAGTAATAATACAAGTAGCAATAGTAATAGTATGAGTGTGCAAATAGTATGAGTGTGCAAAAGGTTGGTTGGTTTAACTAGCATTAAAAAGAAATTCCTAATCTAAGGAAACAAAATAATGTGTTCCTATTGTCAGAATAGGTAGATTGACAGAAAAAAGATAGACAATAAAGACTGAGAGAGTATAATCTAGGAATGCCTAGAGTGTATAATGATAGTGACTAACTGCACAAATTTAAAAAATGTCTTTACATGAGGAAGAACAAAGGAATGTCATTACTGCAGGGTGTTGAAAATAGATGGTAATTAATATTTAAAAATTTTAACTTATGTGTGAGACTAAAGCAAAAACTGTTTATCTGGTATAAAATTTATATTTTGACTAGTGCATTTCCTAATATAACTTATGTAGACATCTTAATTGAACACCATAAGTACATGGAACCTTGAGTAAGGCATGAGATTTTGTTGATTTGTCCAGAGTGATGCCCCTATAAATCCCAGAGTGATTTGAACAGTGAATAAAAAAGTATTTGCAAAGTCCCTTTTGGGGAATGGTAAGAAAGGGGGAAAATTCAACTTCCCCAAGTTGAATTCTTGATATTCTCACAAGCCATAGGGACAACCAAAGCAATAGGCTGAGCCCCCAATCTTGGGGTTTGTTCATATGAAACCCCACAAAGGATAGGTGGCAGGATTTGAGAGGGTTAACTCCAATTTTGAAAGAAGTTCTACAGTGGATAAAATGTCATGAAACAGCATCACATGCTACAGAGAAATCATTCATGAAAGGAAGAGTCAATTGATGCAGCAAACTTCATTACTGTCTTAAGAAATTGATGGAGCCACCCCAACCTTCAGCAACCACCACCTAAGTCAGCAGTCATCAACATCAAGGAAAGACACAACACCAGAAAAAAAAAAATGACTTACTGAAGGCTCAGATGATGGTTAGCATTTTTTAGCAATAACATTTTTTTAATTTGTGTGTATACATTTTAGACATAATGCTATTGCACACTTAAGGGACTACAAATAAAGTGGAAACCTTATATATGTACTTGGAAGCCAAAACAAAATTTGTGTGACTCATTTGATTGTGACATTCACTTTATTGTGGTATCTCCAAAGCCTTCTATACTCATAAAAAAGCTTTTTTTAAAAAGCTATTTATTTTCATCATAGACAAGAAAGTGGTAACAATCTCCTTCTTTTCCTAACACTTTGATCAAAAATAGAACTAAATCATGGTCTAGTCACTCTCCACAAATTGGAACAAAGAGGCAATGGATGTGACATGAATAGTCTTGGATGGCAGTAAGTTCACTGTAAGGTCCTTGTCACAGGTTCTCATTATGGAGTAATTAAGAAGCATGACTTGATCTTAAATGTCATTCAAATAAGCAAGATATAGTACAACAGTCAGTGACACTATCCTGTGGCATAACTTACATTAGAAGTAGCCCTTTTGCTCTGTTTCTCCCTTAGAACTGCATTTCTCTAAGTATGAGTTAGAAAGCGTGAAGGATTACTCCTATTTGATCCATTGACTCCTGAAACTCTCTCTTTAGAAATAAGAACTTGCTTGCAAAGTGGTTCATTTACTTTATCTTTCTTTTAAAGGAATTTCTGATACATGAGACACTAAATCTTTCTTACCCTCTACTGTATCTCTGAGTTTAAGATAACCTATAAAGCATTTGCTCAAGTAGTAAATTTTAAGCTAAAATATACACAATTTCTAAATATACAAAATTTCTAAAGATGTTCAATTTGACATGAACTTTGCTTTAAAGTAGGTTACAATGCACATCTTTACTAGACATTGTCTAAATTATGTATGTAAAAATGTTCAAATACAAGTCATTAAGTGAGATACACTAATAAGTGTATTTGTAGTGATAATGATGGTGATGGTGATGATGACAATGAGGTCAATGATGATAATGATGATAGCATCTAAATGAGAGAATCCTACATGATAGATGTGATGCTTTTTAGTTTTAAAAGTAGCAGAGTTACAGTGATAGGAAAACACTGTCATTGTTCCTCGTGCCTTATTCAAATATCATTCCCAGCATCAGGGCTTAGCCTGGAGGAGTACCTTCACCTAGTAATCCATCAAGAAAAACCTAAAACTCAAGTATTTCTGATTATTTATTTGCTATTTTTTCCTTCACATCTTTCTAAAAATTATGGCAAAAATGGCATGGATATATCCTCTATACAATATTATCATCAGTACATAATCTTTATTTCACATTTTAATTAGCAAGCAAAATTCCCCCACCTGCTTATTTACAGTTACAGCTACTGTGATTAAATCTGGGCTATTTTATTACAATAGTCAAAGTAGCACTACATATACCCAAATATATCCAAAGATTAAACTAAATATGTATTATGCTTTAATAAATTTACCTTTCTGCATATATCTGTCTTATTTTTCTCTGACAAGGATTTAAAAAATTTATAATATAACAAAATATATGTCCTAACACACATCTGTGCACATGCATAGTCACACACACATGCACACACACACAAATATTCACACATTCTTAATATATGATTGTGATTATGCTCTTTGGGTGGTAGTAATATGACTATAATTATTGATTTAGGGATAATTATCCTACATATTTAATATCTGTACCAAAGACATTGAAAATTCACTAATTTCTGCAATTTTGAAATGCTTATTGTAAATAATTAAATTGGAATTTAAGAAAAAAAGAGGTATCTGGGAACTACCATACATTTAAAATTTAGGGTTTTAAATTAAGGTTAGCACTACAAATACTGATCTCTCTTTTCCTGCTTAAGCTTTGTAATTTTTAAAAATTTTTAACTTGGACTTCTTACTACAATAATACTTATTCTCCTTTATAAGGCAAGAGGTCTAAGATATCTATCTATAAGTTATTCCCAATCATTTTTTTTCTTTTATGGGAGGGTTGGACCAGATGGTCTCTGGAAATGGTGGTGAAGCAGGGGGAACAGAATGGTGGGCGTGGCTTTTAGAGCTAGACTAATTTGGATTTGAACACTAGTCTTCTACTTATTAGCCAGGCAATTTCACAGCCATCACTCTACCTTAGTTTAATTTTTTCATTAATTTGCTTTGGTTTTTTTTTCTTTTTCTTAAACATAAATTATTGTGAAACAGAACCCACATATAGAAAATAATAAAACCTAAATTCACAGTGAAAAAGAAATAATTTGGACAAAAACATTCATGTAACCACAACATTGGTCAAAAAGTAGGATATTGTCAGCAATCCACACATTCCCCGTATATTACTTTCTGTTTTTACCATTTTCTCTTCCCATCTTCCCTCCCTACTATCCCAAATTGTTATGGTAATCACTAATTTGTTTTACTTTAGAGTTTTGCCATGCACATAATGGTTTACCTATTTTTAAATGTTCTATAAACACACTATAGGTTTACTTATTTTTAAATGTTCTATAAAAAGACTGCACTGAAAATTTTCTCCTGTCTTTTTACTATCTCTCAATTTTCTACATGCATTATTTATTTATATAGCTTTAATCTGTTCATTTCCTTGATTACATAATATTCAGTTGTAAACATGTTGCTCTAGTTTGTTCATTTTCATTGCTATATAGTATTCTATTGCATAAATATATCATAATCTATTTATCCATTTTATCACTGATGAACATTTGGGTGATTTCTCATTTTAGCTATTAAGAGCATTAGTGATATACACATCCCCATATATGTATCCAGATGCACATATATCTAATATTCTCTAGGGCATATAAACAGGAGTACAACTACTGAGTCTTGGAATGTCCACTGTCACCTCATTCAAATAAAGCCAAACTGTTGGTCAAAGTAGTTTTTTCATTATCTCATATCCTTTTCAAAATTAGTAACATCAGATACCTCAATTTATATACCATTTAACATTTTACAATTCTTTTCATATGCAAGTTTGGAATTTATCTTCAATTCAAAGAAATCACCTTACTTTTTCCTTTTCTTTCTTGAATGACTTTGATTTCATATATATATATATTACAATATATGTTATATATACATTTATTTACATTCCATTATGTTTTATAACTTTTCTTCTCCAAAGTCTCAATTATTTTATCAACAAGCATTATTACAGAAGAGATATTTTATTTAATCAAATATTATGTCAGATGATTATGAGAGAATATGATTAGTTAGTATGCTGTAAAGGAAATTTTAGTGCTGTTGAACAACATTTAAAAGAACTCAATGAAATAAATATTGGAACTGATAATTAACCCGTAAGATCTTCTATTACAGAATTTTCCACTAGCATACAAAAATTTCTTCAAATTCTGTCTATGAAGCTAAAGGTTTTACTTTTCCCAGAGAAAATTTAAGATGTCACAGTATTCTCATAGCAATCTGTCTCAGCTTGCTTTTCCCCAAAATAATAATAAATGTGTGGCATGAGGGAAAAGTACTTGACATCATTGTGGAAAACACTATGGCCTGATATGTCTGTACCTTAAGGAAGATCCAATTGGCTATTAGAGTTGAAAAAAAAAATGATGAAGAGGAAAGTTGTCACCAATTTCATGGTCCTTTTATGGGCCTCCTTGCTGGGATCCCTAGAGTGGAAGAGCTGCAAATTCTTCGAATGTCTCACCAAATTCTTCAAAATAAAAGGAGCAAAAAGATTAGGGACAGAACAAAGGGGATAAAGTGAGTTGAACAAAGGGGATAACTGAGTTAAACTAAGAAGAATAAGTCTTTTAAGATTGAAAAATTCACTTACATCTAAATGCAAAGTCATGTTTCTTTCATACACACTATACATATTCATCCAAAACTCACTACGAACATTCTGCATTAAAATGTTAACAATGAGTGAGAACAAAGACCCCAGGAAAAACACAGGACTAACTGTGTTCATTCTCCACTTTAGCCAGATGAAAAAGAACTTAGAGGAATTGGCTATCTTAAGGAAGTAGAAAATGCTTAAGCAGGTGGCAAACCAGGCAGTTAAATGATGAGTTAGCTATTTCTCAGAGAATATTAAGAAGTTTTGTTATTTTACTGGTGAAATATAGATGAGGAGATAGCAACGTTACAAATGAATCAACTGTATTAGTTGTTGAATGATTCTGGCTATAGCCAATATAGGAAGGATAAAAATCAACTGATGAGAACTTCCAATTCTTGATCCATTCAGTGCAGTTTACCAATCCAGTGAACCCATTTCCCAACATTCCCAATAGAGTTCTCCTATTGCCACTAACAGAAAGGAAATCTTCATTCCTAGTGACATTTCTATGAAAATATTTCTCATGTTGTGCCTCACTGACAGCTTTATAGTCAAAAAGCTGCAGACTGACATCCATTTCTGATGTTTTCTCTATATGTTTTCATTCCAGAAGATACAGCCAAAATTCTCCCATTTGAGATAGTTTCAGATATCTCCATGAAAAGATAGGTCATTTTATTTATGTTGTAATTCCAGTATTAAACCAAAGAGTTCCTTTAAGAGATACAGGCTCACCAAGCTTCATCAACACCTTTGTTACTACTTTCAGTCAGCTACTAGATAATTTTCAGAGTAAACACTGAAGGAATCCATTTATCTTTCACACCAGCTGCAATTTTCCATTTGTGGTAATGACTACAAGGAAGAAGTCAGACATGAAAATATAAGAGAGATTGTTTTCCATTAATTTGTACTTTCATCTCTCCAGATCCACATCATTTGGATATATATATCATTGATTTTGAATATAAACTGCTAGAAAAAATTTATACAATTTAGTCATTCTTTATTACTGATTTAATAAGATCCTTCTGTATCAAGTATTTTATCTATGAAATATGATATAGAAATAATTTAAGGAAAGTATTTATAGCTCAAGGACCATACCCAACTCCTAGAATAAATACATGTAGCTACAATGCAGTATTATAGAAACTAAAACAGAAGTTGTGAACAAAATACACTGGAAATATAGACAAGGAAACTACAAATGCTACAGTGGGGAGTTAATCCTGGCTTTATGAGTGTGCTGACAATTAGTTTAAACCTAAACTTTTTAGAATTCATGAAAAATTGGAAAATAGAATGAATATTTAATAGTGTTGTAAGGGCAAATGAAACAAAGCTATCCCGTTGATAGATTATTCCTATCTAAACTCAGGAACTTGTTTCTTTTTCAATAATTTATAGGTTATTTCAGTTGAAATGTTGCTAAGTACTATTCTCACATGTCTTATGTTAATTCCATGACCTCCTCTTTATTCTGGGCACATAGAAAAATTATATTTTCCAGACTCCCTTATAGCTGGTTGTGGTAATATGACTGAAATCTGAACAAGGTAATGAGAGTAGGAATGAACTCCATCATTTCCAGGACTGTCCTATAAAAGCTCCCCATGCACTCCTCCACACACCATTTTCCTTCTAGCTGTCTGGAATGGAGTTGACTAAAACATAATGTTCAAGGCCACATGTTAAAGATGACAATTTTTTGTGTGTATGTGGTGGTCTAGGTAGGCAGGGGTAGGAGTGGGGAGGATGAAAACAAGAAAGTCCAGGACTCCAGATATGGAGGAGATTGGATTCTGATGCTCCATTGGGTGTGGCCTTGGACACCTTCCTCCATTGTTTTGAGCCTAAGGAAATAAAACTTGTAATATTCTAGACCACCACTGTCCAAAAGAACTTTCTGGAGATGCTCTGTATCTGCAATGTCCAACTAGCTGGCAGCCATATGTAGCCACTGAGCCCATAAAATGTTGCCAATACCACCGAGGACTAGAACTTTAAATTCCACTTAATTTTTTTTTTAATTTACAAACATTCCTCCTTCTCCCATCCCACCATACCCCCTACCCCATAACCTCTAATCTGCTTTCTGTTTCTATGAATTTGCTAATTTCTAGTAATCTCTTATAAGTGATATCATACAAGTTTGTCATGTATCTTGCTTGTTTCAGTGAGCATGATTTTAAGCCTCTTCCATGTTGTAGTATGTCTCATAACTTCATTTTTTATGGCTGTATGTATTCCATTTATTTGTTGATAAACATCTACATTGCTTCCAGCTTTGACTATTGTGAATAATACTGCAATAATATTGGTGTACAAGTCACTGTTTGCAACTGTTTTTGCTCTTTTGGTACACACCTAGAAGTGGGATTGCCAAATCAAATGTAAGCCCATATTTAAGCTTTTGATGAAGTGACATGTTGCTTTCCACAATGGTTGCACCATTTCATATTCCCACCAGCAATGCACTAGATTTCAAATATCTCTGCATCCTCTGCATTACTTGTTATTTTCTTATCTTTTCATCATAAGCATCCTTGTGAGTGTGAAGTAGTATTTCACTGTAGTTCCAATTTGCATTTCCCTAATGGCTAATAATTTTGAGCATCCTTTCATATGGTTTTTGGTCAATTTTATGTCTTTTTTGGAGTAATGTCTAGTCAAGTCCTTGCTCATTTTTTATTTGGGTTGTTTGTTGTTGTTGAGTTGTAGGAGTTCTTTCTATAGTCTGGATCTTAAACCCTTATCTGATATATGGTTTGCAACTATTTTCTCCCATTCTGTATTATCTATATTATCATTTTCCTGATAATATCCTTCAATGACTTTTTAATTCTGAACAAAAGTTATCTAATAAAGGTCATGAAGATTTGCTCTTATGTTATCTCCTAATAGTATTAGGTTTTCACTATTAATAATAAGATCCTTCATCTATTTTAGTTGAATTTTGTCTATGGTGTGAGGTATGGATCTAACTTCATTCTTCTGCTTGTGGATAAGCACTTAACCCCACACTGTTTGTTAAAGAGGATATTCCTTCCCCATTGGATGTACTTAACATCTATGTCAAAAAACAATTGGCCATAGATGTGTGGGTCTATTTCTGATCTTTCTGTTCTGTTCCACTGCATTGAATTTATAGATTGTTTGAATAATATTGACATATTAACAATGCTAACTCTTACAATCCATGAACATGGGATGTCTTACCATTTGTCTAGCTCTTGTTTAATTTTTTCAGTTCTTTGTAGTTTTCAGTTAAATTTATTCCTAAATATTTCATTCTTTTAGAGGCTATCATAAATGAAATTGTTTTCTTAATTTCCTCTTCATATTGATCAGAGTTTGTGTACAGGAACACAACTGAGTTTGTGTATGTTGATCTTGTACCCTGCCATTTTCCTGAATTCATTTATTAGCTCTAATAGCTCCATGTGAATTCCTTTGGCATTTCTATATATAAGATCATATCATCTGCAAATAGAGATAGTTTTACTTCTTTCCAACTTAGATACATTTTATTTCTTTTCCCAGCTTAATTGTTCTGGCAGGAATTTCTCGTACGATACTGAATAGCAGTGATGAAAGTGGGTATCTCTGTCTCTTCATGATATTTCAGGAAAAACCTTTTGTTTTTCACACTGAGTATGATGCTAGCTGTGGGTTTTTCATAAATACCCTTTACATGTTGAGAAAGATCCCCCCTTCTATACCTACTTTTTTTTAATGCTTTTATCAAGAAGGGGTGCTGGATTTTGTTGAATCCCTATTCTGCATCTATTGGGATAATCATGGATTTTTTTCTTTCTCTTCTATTTATGTAGTATATTACATTAATGACTTTCCATTTTCATATGTTGAACTCCCCTTGCATTCCTGAGATCAATCCCACTTGGTCATGGTATATAATCTTTTTAAAATGCTATTAGATTCGATTTGTTAGTATTGTACTGAAGGTTTTGAGGCTATATTCATAAGGGAAATTTCTATTTAATTTTCTTTCCTTGTGATATCTTTACCAAGGTTTGTTATCAGAGTAATGCTAGCCTCATAGAATGAATTATGAGCTGTTCCCTCCTCTTGAATTCTTTGGAAGACTATGAGAAGGACTGGTATTAATTATTCTCTTAATGTTTAGTACAATTTGCCATGAAGGCAACTTGTCCTGGATTTTTCTTTGGTGGAAGGTTTTTAAGTATAGATTTAATCTCTTTACCTGTTCTAGGTATGTTGATATTTTCTATTTTCTTCTTGAATCAATTTGGGTACTTGGTGTATTTCTGGAAAATTTTTCATTTCTTTTAGATTACCTAGTTTGAGGGTGTACAAATGCTTATACTATTCTCCTACAATCCCTTTTATTTCTTAAAAGTTCAGTGGTCATATCAACATTTCCTTTCTGATTTTGTTTATCTGCATCTTTTCTCTTTTTTTCCCTTGACAATCTTGTATAAGATTTGGCAATTTTATTGATGCTTTCATAGAATCTTTTTTTGTTTGTTTTACTTATTTTTTAAATTGTTTCTCTATTCTCTATTTCATTTATCTCCACTCTAATCTTAATTATTTGTTTCTTCTAGTTACTTTGGGCTTATGTTTCTTTTGTTTTTTCCTAGTTCCTCAGAATGTAAAGTTAGGTTAACTTGAGATCTTTTTTTTCTTTTTTAATTTAGGCATTCATAGTTATAAATTTTCCTCTGAGCACTTCTTTGCTGCATCCCATAAGTTTTAGTATGTTATGTCTTTGTTTTCATTTATCTCTAAGTATTTTTCAATTTCCCTTATAATTCTTTGTTTAACATATTGGTTATTTAAGAGGGTGCTAATTTCCACATACATGCAAATATTTCAGCTTCTCCTTTTGTTATTGATTTCTAGCTACATTCCATTGTGATCAAAGAGGTCATTTTTTATGATTTCAACAAGTTAAAATTTATTTATACTTCTCTTGTGCACTAACATATGGCCCATCCTAGAGAATGATTGTCATGCATTAGAAAAGGATGTGTGTTTTCACAATTGAGTGAACTGTTCTATATATATTGGTTAGATATATTGGTTTATACTGTTTGTTCAGGTCCTCTATTTCCTTATTGAGCCTCTGATTAGATATTCTATTCAGTACTGAAAATGGTATATCAAATTTCCAACTATTATTGTAGAACTATCTATTCTTCCTTCAGTTCTGTCAATGTTTCCTTCACATATTTTGGCATTCTGCTGGTAGATGCATGCATGTTTATAATCATTAAATCTTCTTGTTGAATTGACTTTCTTATCAATATATAATGTCCTTCTTTGTCTTTTGTAAGAGTGTGTGACTTAGAGTGTATTTTGTCTGATATAAATAGAGCTATGGCAGCTCTTTTTATTTTTAATAAAAAACATCAAAATTTATGCGATGTGATGAAGTCAGTGCTGAGAGGGAAATGTATTCCCCTAAATGCCTGTATTTAAAAGGAAGATAGAGCTAAAATCAAAGACTTAACTGCACACTGGAAGAACTAGAAAAAGAACAACAAACTAACCCCAACATTAACAGAATGAAAGAAATAACAAAGATTAAAGCAGAAATAAACAAAAATGAGAAAAAACCAATTGAGAGAATCAACAAAACTAGAGGTTGATTTTTTGAAAAAAATCAGTAAAATTGGTAGACCTTTAACTGGACTGACAAAGGAAAAAAGAGAAGATGTAAATAAAATAAGAAATGGGAGGGGAACCTTTTGACTGACACCCCCTTCACCCAGTATATCAAAAGAAGAATAAGAAAATAAATATTAAAATTAAATAAATAATAGGGGGATATAAGGAATGGGATGTTTTGGGTGTTCTTTTTTTACTTTTATTTTTATTGTTTTTGGAGTAATGAAAATGTTCAAAAATTAAATTGTGATGATGAATGCATAACTATATGATGATACTATAAAACCACTGATTGTATTCTTTAAATTATATGTAATATGAATACATCTCAATAAAACTGCATTTAAAAAAAGGAAATGGGAAGAGAGACATTACTACTGACCCCACAGAAATAAAAAGGATCACAAGTGAATATTATGAGCAAATGTATGCCACAAACTTGACAACTAAGATGAAATTGATATCTTCCTAGAAACAGGAACAACTATACTGACTCAAGAAGGAAAAGAAGCCCTAAACAAACCAATCACAAGTAAAGAGATTAAATCACTCATCAAAAACCTTGCAACAAAGAAAACCTCAAGACTTCACAGGTGAATTCTACCAAGCATTCCAAGAATTAGTGCCAATCCTGTTCAAATTCTTCCAAAATATTGAAGAGGAGGAAAAGCCACCTGACTCATTCTATGAAGCCAACATTGCCTCAATACCAAAGTCAGATAAAGACATTGCAAAAAAAGAAAATTACAGACCAATCTCTTTAATGAATATAGATGCAAAAATTCTCAACAAAATACTTGCAAAGTGAATCCAGAAGCACATTTAAAATATATATGCATATACATATATCATGGTCAGGTGGGTTTTATCCCAGGTATTCAAGGGTGGTTCAACACAAGAAAATCAATTAATGTAATATAGCAAATTAACAAAGTGAAGGGAAAAAAAACAGATGATCATCTTCATTGATACAGAAAAAACATTTGACAAAATCCAACATCCATTCTTGATAAAAACACTTCAAAAGATAGGCAAAGAAGGGAATTTCCTCAACACTATAAAGACATATGTGAAAAGCCCATAGTTAACATCATACTCAACGCGGAAAGACTAAAAGCCTTCCTTCTAAAATCTGGAACACAAGGATAACCACTGTCACCACTGTTATTCAACATTGTGCTGAAGTTCTAGGTAGAGCAGTTAGGCAACAAAAAAAAAATAAAAGGCATCCAAATTGGAAAGGAAGAAGTAAAACAGTCACTGTTTGGAGATGGCATGATCCTATATATAGAAAGTCCTGAAAAATCTACAACAAAGCTATTAGGGCTAAAAAACAAGTTCAGCAAAGTGGTGGGATATACGTTCAGCATGCAAAAATCTGTAGTGTTTCTTTACAGCAGAAAAGAGCAATCTGAGGAGGAAATCAAGGGAAAAAATCCATTTCCAATAGAACCAAAAGAATCATATATCTAGGAATAAATTTAATCAAGGATATAAAGGACCTATACACAGAAAACTACAAAACATTGCTAAAAGAAATCAAAGAAGACCTAAATAGATGGAAGGATATGCCATGTTTAGGGATTGGATGATTAAATATAGTCAAGATGTCATTCTACCCAAAAGGACTTACAGATTCAACACAATACCAATTAAAATCCCAAAAGCTTACTTTACAAAAATAGAAAAAACAATAATCAAATTTATTTGGAAGGATAAGGTGCCCCAGACAGCTAAAAACATTTTGAGATAGAATAATAAAGTTGGAGGACTCACATTTTCTGACTTAAAAGCATATTACACAACTACAGTGGTCAAAACAGCATGGAGTTGGCCTCTCTCTCACCCAACATGACAAACAAACTCTCTGTCCTCCCCCTCTCTACATGGGACATGACTCCCAGGGG
The DNA here is from genome assembly GCA_004026745.1 of Myrmecophaga tridactyla. Taxonomy (NCBI): domain Eukaryota; kingdom Metazoa; phylum Chordata; class Mammalia; order Pilosa; family Myrmecophagidae; genus Myrmecophaga; species Myrmecophaga tridactyla. Next base: position 63,172 of record PVIY010008725.1, on the reverse strand, counting down.
TGGACCTTCCTGGCAACATAGGACAGAAATCCTAGAATGAGCTGGGACTCTGCATCAAGGGATTGAGAAAACCTTCTCAACCAAAAGGGGGAAGAGAGAAATGAGACAAAATAAAGTGTCAATGACTGAAATATTCCAAACAGAGTCCAGAGGTTATCCTGGAGATTATTCTTACACATTAAATACATATCACTTTTTAGTTAAGGTGTAATAGAGAGGCTGGAGGGAACTGCCTAAAAATGTAGAGCTATGTTCCAGTAGCCATGTTTCTTGAAGATGATTGTATAATGATATAGCATTCGTAATGTGACTGTGTGATTGTGAGAACTTTGTAAATGATGCTCCTTTTATCTACCTTATTGACAGACAAATAAAACATATGGATTAAAAATAAATAAATAAATAATAGCGAAAACAAATGTTAAAATAAATTTAGTAGATGGAATTGTTAGTGATCAATGAAGGGAGGGGTAAGAGGTAGGGTATGTATGAATTTTTTCCTGTTTTCTTTTTATTTCTTTTTCTGAATTGATGCAAATGTTCTAAGAAATGATCATGATGATGAATATACAACTATGTGATGATATTGTTATTGATTATATATCAAGAATGGAATGATTATATGGTGAGAATGTTGGTGCTTATATGTGGTTATGCTTAATAAATTAATTAATTAATTTTTTAAAAAAACAGCATGGTAGTGGCACAAAGATAGATATACTGACCAATGGAATCCAATTAAGGGTTCAGAAACATTCCCTCTCATCTATAGTCAATTGATTTTTGACAAGGCAGCCAAACCAGTCCACTGGGACAGACCAGCCTCTTTAACAAATAACGCTGGGAGAATTAGATATCCATATCCAAAAGAATGAAAGAGGCTCCCTCTCACATCTTAAACAAACAAAAAACTCAAAATAAATCAAAGACTTAAACATTAGAGCTAAGACCATAACACTCTGAGAAATATCTTAAAGTTCTTATAGTAGAAGGTTGAGTTTCCTAGACCTTATACCTAAACACAAGCAATGAAAGAAGAAATAGATGAATGGGACCTCCTCAAAACTGAATACATTTTTGCATCAAAGAACTGTGTCAAGAACATGAAAAGACAGTCTATTCAATAAGGGAAAATATTCATAAGCCAAATATCCAATAAGTGTTTAACTTAAATAAAGAAATCCTATAGTTCAACAACAAAAAGACAAACAACCCAATTTAAAAACAGGCATAAGACATAGATAGACATTTTTCCAAAGAAGAAATACAAATGGCTAAAAAGCATATGAAAAGGTGTGCAACTTCACTAGCTATTAGGGAAATGCAAATCAAAACCACAAGGTATCATTTCACACCTGTTAGAAAGGCCATTATCAAAAATGAACAACAAGCAAAACTACAGTGTTAAATAGGATGTGGAGAAATAGATTCATTTATTCACAGTTGGTGGGAATATAGAATGGCACAGCCTCTGGAAGGCAGTTCAGCTGTTCCTTTGGAAGACAAGTATAAAATTGTCATATGACTTGGTAATCCCGTCACTAGGTATAAACTCAGAAGATCTGAAAGCAGGGGCACTAATAGACATTTCCACACCATTGTTTGTGGTGGAATTATAACAATTGCCAATAGATAGAAATAGTTCAAGTGTGATCAACTTATAAGTATATATATAATGGAATATTATGGTGCTGTAAAAATGAAGTCATAATGCATGCAACAATGCAGATAAAACTTGAGGACATTATATTCAGTGAAATAAACCAGAAGAAAAGGACAAATACTATATGGTCTCACTAATATGAATTAACTATAATGAGTAAACTCTGGGAGTTAAATTCAAGAGCATAGGTTATCAAGAGACAGAAAGAGGATAGAGATGGGGCAATTGATGCTTGAGGTGTACAGAATGTTTACTAAGGTTGACTGTAAATCTTCAGAAATAGATAGCACAAAACTGGATGATGGTAGCACAACACTGTAGTAAGTGTAATTAACAAAGCTAAATATGAGTATGGTTGAAAGAGGAAGACTAGGGTTATGTATGTCACCAGAAGGGAAGCTAGAGTATAAAAACTAGGACTCTATAACTTGGTGAAACCTAGAGCAGACAATGATGGTGGTTAATTGCACAAATATAATAATGTTCTTAAATGAATTAGAACGAATAGGCATCACTATCACAAGGTGTTAATAATGGGATGGTACATGGGAAAAAATACAATTAATGCAAATTAAGGTCTATTGTTATCAGTAATATTGTAATATTCTTTCATTACTTGTAACAAAGGCACTATTTCAAAGCCAAATGTCAAGAATAGGGGAATATAAAGGGTATGGGATTTTTTTCCAGAAGAAATGAGAATGTTCTAATATTGATTGTGGTAGTGAATGCATAACTATGTGATTATACCAACAGCCATTGATTGTACACTTAGGATGGATTGTCTGGTGTGTGAATAAAGCTTGCAAAAAAATAAATTACACGGTCTTTAAAAAGAAGAAAGAATAAGTAGGGCAGATGGTAATTTCAGATTTACTCTAAGAAATTCATTAAACTAAATTTGAGAGTCACTTTGGTAATCGCTCTCAATTTCTAGAATGTAAGAATTTCTTTCCATGCTTTTTTTTTTATCATTAGCAAATGGGACTCTGGAGTTAGTATGCCCTTTCTAGTTTTGTATCCATTAGTTTTCCTCTTTTACAGTAAAAGTCTTGAGTTTAAAGCTCTCCATGCATAATGCCCAACTTTTAAAAATAAATAAAACAATAAAGGACAGGCAAAAAGATGCCTTAAATTAATGGAGGTACAGAGGATATGAAGAAATATAAAATTCTGCTTAATCTCTCAACAAGAGAGTTGAAATTGGTAGCAGCACCAGACAGTGGGACAGTTTTTCCCATGACTAATTTGAAAACATACCTGAAGGGCTTATGCCAAAGAGTCTGATCATTGCCCAGTGATTCCCTAGCTGGAAGCAACACTGGTGGTCATATGATTCAACCACCTCATATTATAGATGAGGAAATGGGCCAGGAGAACCTGGGTGCCACTCAACACACAGCACAGAACTGGGATCCCCATCCAGTTTCCTGATATCAATCCAGGCTGGCCACTCCCTCTTCCTGGGGTAGTATATAGAGAGCACTGCTGTAGCTTACTGAAGGGGCTTAGTGTTTTTCTTATGTTCTATTATAGAATACTTTCCTGTGAATGTTAAAATGGTCAGTAAAATAGCTCCTTTAATTTCATTAAGTAGGATAACTTAATTAATTTCATTTAAGTCTGGTACCTTGTAAAAGGGCATGAAAAGAATAAACAGAAAAGAAAAACCTAGAAACCTGCAGCCAAAAGAAAATTATGAATAGCAAGCATTACATGATTCTAAAAGCAAAACGTATAAATACGCATAGGTGGATGTGTCATCTTTTCTTTTTTAGCTTCTGAGTTTTAAATCACAGTTAGGAAGGCCTTCTCCATCCCAAGGTTATAAGCAATTCACTTCTGTTTTCTTCAGGTATTTTTATCATATTCTGAGATATCTGACTTTTGATGCTACTCTCACCACATCCTCAGTTCCTCTATGTTATAGTTCTCTTTCTGGTCTTTCTCTTATGTTCAATTGGCCTGTCTACCCATTCACATGCCAAATGCCATACTGTTTTAAACTTCAGGTTTTGAATATGTGTAAATGCCTGATAAACATTGATTCTCTCATTTGCTCTCCATCTTCAGATTTTTTCTGATTTTTGATTCTTTATTTTTCAATTGAAACTTACAGATTTTACAATTCCAAATAAAATAAATAGTATTTTCATTGGCATCATTTTTAATTTATAAATAAATGGATAGAGAGCTGACTCTTATGATTTGGAGTTCCCCTGTCCAAGGATATATGTATTTCCATTTGTTCAAATCTATTTGGGTTCCCTCAAAGGAGTTTAAAAGTTTATCAACGGTTAATGCACATTTCTCATTAATCTTTTTGTCAGTTTATCTCTTTGAGTTTATCTTCCAATGAGTTAATATTTGTATATTTGAAGGCTATTAGTTTCTGTATAAATAATTAATGCACTGCTTTTTTAATGAATTAACTTCCTGCTTGTTACAGCTTTTCAACTAATTTTTACGTGATTAGACATTGATATGATCTCTGAATAGAGGCAATTTTATCTCTTCCTTTCTGATGGTTATATTTCTATACTTTTATGTTTGCATACTTCTAATTTCATTGAATAATACCATCAATACTATGTTAAATAGTGGGAATGAAAGTTCATACCCTTAATCACATGTGCAAAGCCCTTAAGTCCTGTAATGTAACATATTCATAGGTTCCATGGACTAGTATGTAGACATCTTTGAAGAGCTATTATTCTGCTTAAGATACCAGGCACCGCAAAGGAGAGCTTTCTTAGGTCTCCTGCCCTATCCCCAATCTTTCTAGAGAACATTTGGTAGAGGGCCAGGGAAAATAACTGGTAAGAAGGTACTATCCTTGTGTCTGGGGCTCATAGAGGTTCTAAATTGTCTAGCCTATTCAGGCATATCTTGTTTTATTGTTTTTAGGTTTATTGCACTTCACAGATGTTGTATTTTTGCAGATTAAAGGTTTGTACCAACCCTGCATCAAGCAAGTTCACTGGAGTCATTTTTCCAACAGCATGTGTTCACTCTGTGTCTATGTATCACATTTTGGTAATTCATACAATGTTCAAACCTTTTTACTATTATTATATCTGTCATGGTGATCTGTGATCAGGGATCGTTGATGTTCCTACTGTAATTATTTTGGGGCACAACAAACTGCACCATATAAGACAACAAACTCAAATGATAAATGTTTTGTGTGCGCTGACTGCTCCTTTGACTGGCCATTCCCCATCTCTCTCCTTTTTTCCTCAGGCCTCCGAGGTCCCTGAGACACAACAACACTGAAATTAGGCCAATCAATAACCTTATAATGGTCTCTAATGTTCAAATGAAAGTAAGAGTCACATGCTTCTCACTTGAAATCAAAAGCTAGAAATGATTAAACTTAGTGAGAAAGGTATGTGAAAAGCCAAGTAGTCCAAAGGCTAGGCCTCTGGTGCCAGTTAGACAAGTTGTAAATGCAAAAAAAAAAAGTTCTTGAAGTAAATTAAAAATGCTACTTCAATAAACACACAGGTGATAAGAAAGCAAAACAGCCTTACTGCTGATATGGAGAGAGTTAGCTGTCCAGATAGAAGATCAGAACAGCTACACTTCCTTATGCCAAAGCCTAATCCAGAGCAAGGCCATAAATCTCTTCAATTCTATACAGGCTGAAGAGATTAGAAAGCTACAGAAGAAGAGAATGAAGATAGCGGAAGTTGGTACATAAAGTTTAAGGAAAGATGCTGTCTCCACAACATAAAAGTGCAAGGTAAAGCAGCAAGAAGCTGTAGCAAGTGATCCAAAAGATCTAGCTGGGCTAACTGGTAAAGATGGGTACACTAAACACAGATTTTCAATGTAGACAAAACAGACTTATATTGGAAGATGCCATCAAGGGCTTTCATAGCTAGAGAGGAGAAGTCAATGCTTGGCTTCAAGCTTAAAGGATAGGCTGACTCTCCTTTGGGGCTAATGCAGCTGGTGATTTTAAGTTGAAGACAGTACTCATTTACCATTCTGAAACTCCTAGGACCCTTAAGAATTACATAAAAATCTACTCTGCCCATGCTCTATATGAAACAACAAAGCCTGATGACAGAAAATCTGTTTATAACATGGTTTACTAAATATTTTAAGCCCACTGTTGAGGCCAGCTGCTCAGGAAAAAAATTCTGTTAAAATATGGCTGCTCACTGACAATGCATCTAGTCACCCAAGAGCTCTGACAGAGATGTACAACAAGATGAATATTGTTTTCATGCCTGCTAACACAACATCTATTCTGAAGCACATGATCAAGGACTAATTTCAATTCCAAGTCTCACTATTTAAGAAATACATTTAGTAAGGCTATAGCTGCCACAGATAATAGTTCCTCTGATGGACTGGGCAAAGTAAATTGAAAACCTTCTGGAAAGGAGTCACCATTTTAGATGCCATTAAGAACATTCATGATTCATGGGAAGAGGTCAAAATAGCAACATAAACAAGAGTTTGGAAGAAGTTAATTCCAACCCTCATGGATAACTTGGAAGAGTTCACGATTTCAGTGGAGGAAGTCACTGAAGATGTGGTGGAAAGAGCAAGAGAACTATAATTAGAAGTTGAGCTGAAGATGTGACTGAATTGCTGCAATGTCATGATCAAACCTGGACAGACAAGGAGTTGCTTTTTACGGAGGAGCAAACAAAGTGATTTCTTGAGACAGAATTTACAGTGAAGGTGCTATGAACATTGTTGAAATGACAACAAAAAATGTAAAATATCACATAAACTTAGTTAAAGCAGTGGCAGGGTTTGACTCCAATTTTGCAAGAAGTTTAACTGTGGGTAAAATGCTATCAAATAGCATCACATGCTACAGAGAAGTCTTTCATGAAAGGAAGAGTCAATCTATGCAGCAAACTTCACCGTTGTCTTATTTTAAGAAATTGATGTAGCCACCCAAACCTTCAGCAACCACCACCCTGATCAGTCAGTGGCCATTAGCATCAAGGCAAGACACTCCACCAGCAATAAAAGATTCGGACTCACTGAAGGCTCAATGATGGTTAGCATCTTTTGCAATAAAGTATTTTTAAATTAAGATACGTATGCTGTATTTTTAGACATAATGCTATTGCACAATTAACAGTCGGCAGTAAAGTGTAAACATAACTACTTTAGAATTCAGCTTACCTGCAACCTTGGCTCTGATGAGTCTAAAATAAATTACAACTTCGCTTTTCTACAGTTTGGCTTTTCTCAATGTTAAGAGTGGAAGCAACATTCCCTTGAGTATTTTACCTCCTAAAAGGAAGCAGAATTCTCCCATTTTATTCAAAACACATGCTGTGCTGGTTTGAAAGTATTATGTCCCCCCAAAAAGCCATGTTTTAATCCTGATTCAATCTTGCGGATTGTAGGCTGGAAATTTTTGATTAGATTATTTCCACAGAGATGTGGCATGCCCAATTGTGGGTGTGACCCTTAGGCATAGATCATTTGGATCCAATGATTATATTCTGAATGTATTTTTTACTCATAGTGTTTATATTGGCAAATTCTTAAAAACAATTTTTTGAGGGGAATCTACCAATATGGTTCTTAGCAGACCCACAGAAGCTTACCATAAAACTTTTCCAAAGGATCATTAAACTAAATGAGTAATTAGAGATTGCTTTTGATGGAAAACACACTGCTTATTAGTTTAAATGGGAAGTTAGTGAAGGTAATGAAATATGATCACTTACACGTTTCTAATTACACCAGAAAGAGGACTATAGTTTTGGAAGATCGATTATGTTATTATCATAACAGTATTCAGGGTTTGGAAGTAGATGTTAGTAACATTCCAAAGCGTGGGCCCAGCCACAGGTTTCACAGGTACATGTCCATGCAGAAATGACTGAAGCTTTCAGACTTTACATGGGAAGATACATACCACATAGGTTCTACAAAAAAAAAAAAAAGGCATTATGTATTCGTATTTATTTTCCTTTATTTTTGCTTAAGTCGGTGTGTAATTCCTATCACATGCAATCGAAATACTCCTAAAACACAGAAAAATCCACAGCCTGGGATTGTGAGCCTTAACAGGTGTGATGTACTACGTATATGGGGACTTGATGCCCAGATCGGCTTACGTAAGGAGAATCACTTGCCCCAGCACTGCAATTATGAATCAAAGTATAAGATTCCTGGTTTATAGTCCAGTTCATAAATCTGGGTTTTAATCCAGGCTTTGCCTTTTACAAACAGCGTGCACAAGTGCAAACTGTAAAATTTCATTTTCCGTCCTTTCTTCATTTTAAAGTGGAAATAACATGGGTACGGCTGCTCATATGTTATACGAATAACATATGTAAAACATATACATAAATAACGGATCCAGACGTACCACGTTAAACTCTACGCGATAAATTATGAAACGCAGACCGGAAGAGGCGGGCGCCAGACGCCGCGCCGGCCTCGAGCGTTGCCGGGAAGGAAGCAGCCAAGCGGGAGGCGAAGGTCTGGGCCCGGCAGCATCGTCGCTCCAGCCTCTCCTTGTCCCAGCTATCGGTCGGCGACTCGCGGAGCGCTAGCTCGGCGAAACCCTGCTCCAGGTGCCAAGCGAGCGACTACGCCACGTCCATGCTCGCGGCGGCGGCTTCCTCGGCTTTGGCCGTCAGGGCTTCGGGCCTGAACCCGGCCTCCGGCTCCTACGAAGTCTTCTGCAAGGGACTCTCCCGCACCCTGCTTGCCTTCTTCGACTTGGCCTGGCAGCTACGCATGAACTTCCCATACTTCTACATCGCGGGCTCTGTGATCCTCAACATCCGCTTGCAGGTTCACTTTTAGAGCCCTGATTAAATAGCCGGCATGGTTGCGGACCCACCCAGAGCCCACGGCTGAGTGGAGCTGCCACCTGGAAGATCCGCAGTCTCGCGAGATTCCCATCGATTCCGGGAGGCCTTCTCCGTGGGCCGTTACGGTTTGCTTGCTGGGACCGGAAAGGAGATTACCGTTTCTGAAGGTAGAGAATTTAAATTAAGACCCACGGAAATATTTAAGAAGGCATGCAACGCTAAAATAAAAATAGGAGACAGTTAAGGATTTGACAAAGCACAGTGTGCATTATACAAAAGGGAGGCGTTTTAGAAATTTTTTTTTACGAATACAACAAGCTCATGGCCTATACCTTAAGGAAACCAGTACACTTCAGGAATTTTGGATTGGATTGTAAGCAATACGATGAATGTGGAAGAAAATGAGGAGATAAGGTTATGATGTGGTAGCATATATTTCTTCATTCCACGAGAGTAAACATCGACAATCAGGTGGAAAAAAACAAAAACAAAACTTACAGGAAATGCGTTATCCAAATACCAAGCAAGGTAAAATGCTGCGGGACTTCTAACAGTTATGAGACTGTGAGGAAGTAAACTCTGTTTCGTTGAAACTTGTTTCAAGGGCAATGTCACGAGAGAAGGGGATCAGTCATAGTACAAAACTTGGCAGTTAAATGAATTACATTTAAATAATCATAATAATGTAAGTGCTGTTTATGGTTTTCATCTTTTAAAGGAATACTCAATTATGGTTACAAGGTAGAATGCAAATGTTATCAGCTTTGTTAATGTAAAAAAGTAGGGTTGGCAGATAGGGATATTGAAGGGGGAGAAGAAAAAGTAAATGGAAAGATGGTGGTGTCCTTATAAACTGGGAAATTAAGAGGTACTGTGTGTTGTTGAAGAGGAAGAAGACGTGTTTTATAATTTAAAGGATAGCCACAAAGTCTAAAGTAGTATATCAAAATTTAATATTAAAAAATGTCCAAAAAAAAGGCAGTATAAACATGGTATTTAGAAAAATGGAGGTAACTCCAGTAAGAAATAGCTAAGATAAACGTGGTTGTCTCTAGAGAAAGGAAATCAGGAGTAGGTAGATAAAAAGCAGAGAAAAAGCAGAAAGGTAGATAAAAGCAGGTATTTCACTACCAGTCTAATGGTAGTATCCTATTTTTTAAACTATTTTTATGTATTTCTTTGAGTAAAGTTAATTTAAATAAATTTTGTTTTTAAAAATTCCCCAGATAATTGAAAGTATGCATCACTTGTTAAGATCCACTAGATTGAATTTTTAAATCAGAAAGGCCTCTGTTAAAATACAGACTAGTTTTGTGGTCTCAGGTGAGTCCATTTATTTTCCTAAACTTTGGTTTCTTAAATTGTTAAATAAGGGTAAAAACACCCACCTTGAAAAGTCCATCTGAGATTTATAAAAAGTCTTAGTGCTGAATATATACACAATAAGCATTATATGTTGTAAAAGCGTGTCACAGTAAGATGTGAATAAAACTTAAAGATCATATATGGTACTGAGATCTGAGATGGGGATGGAGGGCACCTGCAGGAAGATTTTAGGTAAGACATTTGAGCTACAAGATCTAGGATTTCCCAAGGTAAAGATTTAAAATAGTTGCAATGTTTTGTATTCCAGTAATTGTGTCTAACAAACAAGCATACTCTAGGGTTTTAAATGAATAATTGCTCCCTCCAGCACCCCGTTTGGCTTTGGGTAATTGCTACTCCTACTCTGTGCATTGTAGAAATAGAGCTAAACTCTTACTGAGCACAATCTCCTCTTCTACCTTCTCAACCCTTTCCTGCCTGTGGATATTCTAACCGTGTTTTAAGGCTAGATCTTACATGTCACTTTTTTCCATTAATTTTTTCACAGATTCCCCTGACCAAATTAGACCTCACTTCATTTAATCTATCTAAAGGCTGTGTTAATACCAATTTATGGCATTTTTCATAGGCTGCTTTATTTTTGCCTAATAGTGCATTGGTTATTTTTTTTTTTTTGTCTTTTTAATCACAATTTCCAAGAAGATAGATTACCTGGACTGTAATATCTCCCCATGATAATTGCACATTGTGCAATTACCAAGGGTGCAAGAGCCAGAACTTTTTAGCCTAAAATATCAGAAATGTGATTCAATTGAAATAGTTTGGTTCAATTAATGAAATAATACCAAGGGATTTAAAAATGAAGGTCATCACTATCTCTTAGAGGCACTAATGTCCCAGTTTATAAGGAGAATATGGCTGCTATTAGCCCTGGGATGTGAGATGTAGCAAGGAAGCTCCATTCAGGCAGCTACATGAAAATGTGTTTCCTTCAACCTTCCACTCCTAGTCAGTCATTTATTACACTTAAAAAAAAAAAAAGTCACTATAGTGAACTTATTTATCATTTGCTCCAACTATATTGGAAACTCTGTGAGGGAAGATACTGTATCTTATCCAATTTTACAGCATATGATACCAGCAAATATACAGTAGGAACTAAATAAAAAACTCCGTGATGTACCCTTTATGCTTCACAATTGCTTTTAGACGTAGATTTATTTTTCCTCCCACATGATGTAACTCAAAAGTTTCCCAAGGAAGAAGACAAGATTTTTGCCCAATTGCTAAATGAACCATTATTAAGCTACTGATTATTATGATTCACAAATAATTTAGTTCCTGTTAGCACCCTTCCAGGTCACTTCATAAAGCCAAGGTTTTGTTCATTTACTTCTCTATCCCCAAGCATAGAACATTACCTAATGCAAAGTGATAATAAATATTTGTTCAGTGGATGACAATTTTGTTGGCTATTATATGGAGTCAGCAGTCAGTAAAGGAAAGAGAAGATATATTTGCCCTGACATTAAGGTGATCTTTGTTGCACATTAATTGAGCTTCCAGGCCATTGAGAATATTGATTGATCAAGAGACCCCTGAAGCATGAAGAAGCTTTAGCGTGATTAAGACCAAAGAAGGAAAAAAAAACTGGTTTATGAAGTGTTGCTGATAAAAATGTTGGAGAATGACTATATGTTTTTATAGTTTATTGTAACTATAAAAAGAAAATAATGGTTATAATAATATATATAACCTAAAGATTAGGGAAGAAAAAATTTTTTTTAATTCAGTGTAAAAACTTGTGTGATTACTTGACTTAAAGACTATATGGTAGTTTCTATAATTATGAGTACCCTGTGGGGGAGATATTTTTATTGTAGTTTTCAGATGACAAAACATATTTAGAAAGGTTAAGTAACTCTCCCAAAGTTATGGTAACTGGTCAAACTACAATTGAATCTCATGTCTATCCCTAAAGATATATTTGAGGAGGGGTTCAATTTTTAAAATATGTAGGTGATTCTGCATAATCCTGTTTCTTTTCTCAAATTCCCAAACATAAGTATTACCTGGTATAATTATTCAGAACTCTCTGCTAGGATATAAATATTAAATATGATTTGATATGAAAATTCAAGTATACTTTACTGCCTAAAGTCATTTAGTCTTTTTTTAAATTTTTTCTCTTCTGGAAGATACATGCAGGGAGAGAGAGAAAAAGATGGAAGGGAAATTCTTTCTTTCCCTCCACATAGTACTGATCAGGTCATTGTAAACTTTGAAGCTATAGCTATCACTACACTGAGGACAACATTTCATTACAAAATTTTACAGCCTGATTTTAATAGAGGCTTTTCCTGGTGAAGTATCAATAGCATGTGATAGAGTCAAGAAGAAAATAGAGCATATACATGGAGTCATAAAGGGAATGGGAAGTTGAGGAATATAGGGACAAAACGAAAGAGAGGAAAATCCTAGTGCCAGAAATTTTGAACCTGAAAAGTAGTCTGAAATGTAAGTGGACCAGGCAAGAATTTTTAGCATTCCTAACAGTCGTTTTGGATTTAAGTCATATCGGTCTTAACCTGGATTACCAAGTATTTGGGAACTCTGTTCTAATTTTGACAAGAATCGTGGATAGCCTTTTGTCCAGCCGGAATACCACCACGCCAGGTCTCATTAACCTTTTTCCCAGCTGAAGTCAAGCCCTCCACACCTGCACTTCCTACAAATACAGACCTCAGCAATGACCTTGGGAACAACTGAAGGAAGACCAAAAGGACAGTCCTGAAAAGAAGGCACTATGGAATTCTTAGTAGCTTAATTGCAGAACATCTTGTGGGCACCCCTGCCAATTCCTTCTCTGATGAGGAATGTTCAGTGAGCACTAGAAAATCTTGACTATCCTTATGGATTTCAAACACCAAATATGTGGATTTATTCACAGAAGGTAGTGGAGTACCTCAGTGAACAAGAGGAAATGAGGGAGGTAGGGTATGCTTTTTTCATGAACCAAAATGACAATAAATCATGAAAGGGCAGAAGTCACTAAAGAAATACTGTACCCAGAATGTGTTGTCTTTGAAATCATTAGCACAGATACAGAGATTAGGTCCAGCAGATTAAAAAAGAAAAGGATGTTTAATGTAGAAAAAAGAAGCGTTTTTCAAGAGGCCACTTTAGCTTTTTAAGTGATAGTAAGAAAACTTTAAAAGCATCTCAAACTGGAGTCAAAGCCTTAAATATAATTGTGAAAGTCTAAAATTCAGAGTCCAGGCTAGAGCCTGGACTGTATGAAAGTATGAAAGGAAAATGAGGCTACTTCAAGCACTAACTTCTTTAAACATGGGGCTAAGGAATTGGGACACCATGCCTTTGTCATCTGATGCTTCACCCACATTAGTGTTGCTCCAAAATGGCTAAAATTGAAAATAGCCCAACTGTCTCCTAGGATTTGATCTATAAAATATTGTAAAACTTTTTTTTATAATTGATCAAACTAAATATGATGTATTTTTTAAGTGAAGGGTTACTTAAAAGGATCACCGAGAGGTGATCCAGCATAGGTCATATATTACGGTAGACAGTATTAACCATTGTCACAGGTAAGTGGACTGTGGATATATGGGTTTTGTAGATGGCCACCTAGTTTCTGTACTTCCATTAAGGAAATCCCTGGCTCAGAGGACACGAGATTTCATCAAGAGCAGCAAACCACCTGAAGCATCAGGGATTCAACTTTGTGACTTGGTCTCTGAGATATGTATTGATTGAAACATTTCAACCATGACATTTTCTTTCAAAAAAGTTCAAGACAACATAGCTTGGACATGCTAAAATATCTTCTCATCTTAAATTCGGTCATAATCCTAGTTTGGCCGTAGGAACAGATTATTTGCATCTTTCTCATTAATGGTACAGGCAGACTGAGAAAAAAAATCAATAAACTACAGAAAAGTTTTTTGGGGGTGGAATTGATAAAAAAACAGTGTCAATTATTTTCATTTCCCAATAATTTGTTCTCCTAATAGGATACAATTGTCTTCAGACTACATAAGAATTAGCTATGGATGTCATAATAGTGACTTGTTGGATCATGACGTAGGCCTCCAACACAGGCTCTTCTATGGAAAGTGAAAGAACTTAATTTCAAAATAACATTAAATAGGGAAAATTCAAAAACTCAGTAACCCTGGCTTCTGACCCTGGCATCATCTTTAGTCATTTTCTAAGCTTCTATCAACAGCAGTCGTCCTCTGTTCCTTATAGCTCCATCTCTCTAAGATTTCTACATGAAAAGTGAGAACTTAATCCTAATGATACATAATTATTTTTTTTTTTTTTTGGTTATTTAAAAGGAGTTTTGTAACCCTAAAATGTAAATCTAAAAACTAAATATGCTTAGCATCTTCTAATGAATGCAGAATAATCTTTAACTGAAAGGGGTAAATTCTAAACCAAATTATCCATAGTATCTAAACCTAAATATAGCCAGTTTGATTTGAATTTTACCTTTTCTAAGGCAAGATAATGATGACAATTGTTAGGAAATTTCTTACAGTGTTCACAAAATGTGAATGCAGTTTTCTTTAATCAGTCTCTAAGTAGATTTGGATATGCATTTATCACACCACTAATCGTCAAATAATCATCATCATAGACACATGCGAGCAGCACTCCTCAGCACAGATGTGATCCCAGCAGTTTTACTAGAATAGGAACTCACTTGGAAAAGACTTCATAACTCATAAATTCTTCTCAGCATTACATTTGACTTACTGCTCCATCAAAATTAACTTGCAACCCACATATTTTCAGTATTTATTTTATATGCTTTTTTATATTTTGTTGCTCCCATCAAAAGATTATAGTAATTATAAACCTTAACTATTTCTTTATTGTTGATAATTTAAAAATATGTTTACATTTATAATTTCTAAAAATTACCATATTACAAAATATTATATTCAAAATTGTGATATTATCAGCAAGCACAATTTTACCACCTGCTCACCTTAGAGTTGTTTACATTTTCAACTACTTTATTTTGTTATAGAAGTCAAACCAGCACTATGTATACACACAGAATGTCTAAAATGTACATAAATACATGGCTTTCTCTTGTAAACTGTCTGTTCTTATCCTTGGTGAGTTGATTATGTTTGTTTTCTCTGACAGGACACTAGTGGTCATGGCTGACACATGCACACAAACTACATACAAACTCAGTGCCAAATGTGATTTTAACCCTTGCACAGTGGAACTATAAGAATTATTAGGCATTTTGAGATAATACTCAAGTTACTATGACATTTATATTATAAACTTAGCAATTTACAAAACAACTAATTTCTGCCTTTATGAAAATGAACTTTTTAATTCCTTGAACTAGAAATTAATGAAGTAAAGTTTCTAGGAAATCTAAAATGTTAATAATTTGGGATTTTAGTTTCCTGTGTGTTTTGTAAATTTAATTTATTTTTCTCTTATTCTCCAAAGCATGTGCCTATTCTAACTTGGATTCCTAATGAGAAAATGTCCTTTTGTTCTAAAAGTTGGTTTAAAAAGTTATGTCTATCATTTAAAATGTCAACATTTTTATTCCTTGATTTATTTTTCATTTATTCTACAAATGTGCTACCTACTCCAGCATGGCTAATATAATCATTTCTAAATAATCAAATATGTTCTCGTCCTCAAATGTAAATATAATTCCATCTTTACCAGCACATATGAAATGAATACATGTTGAGTTATATATTTGTATTCTTATCTTCTCAAATAGTTTCTTGTTACTAGCAAATATTTATAATGACGGTACTTGCTTTAAAAAATCCAAAATAATGTATGCTGGCTGTTTGACTAAACTGTTAGTTTAACCTCATTGTAGGGGAAATTTCAGTGTTGCACAGTAATACCTGAAACAATACAATGAGACAAACAGAAGTTAAAATTGATGTACAAAGGCTTCTCATTATTTTAATTCCTCTGAAATAAAGAAACTTCTGGAGAAGTCCATCTATGAAGATAAAGGTTTTGCTCTCTTCATGTGGCCCTTACAAAGCCACAGTAATTTTAAGGCAGTCTGTCTCAGCTTGCTGTTTTCCAGAATTAGGAGAAATGAGTGGCCGGAAGGAAAAACAATTACTAATAACATCATAAATAAATTTGCCTGATGTTTCTGAAATATAAGGAAAATCCAACCTACTATTTGAGTGGAAAAGCTGTGAACTATGAACAGGAGAATGAAAGATGTCACCATTTTCATGGCCTTTTTATGTGCCTCTGTGCTGAGATCCTTAGAGCCCATAGAGTTGAGCTGCAGATTCTTGGTGTGTCTCTTCAAGGAGAGATATAAAAGGAGCAGTGAGATCAGGGACAGAAGGAAAGGAACTAAATAGGTGATATTGAAAGCAATCAAACTATTATAATACAGAATTTTACTTACATCTGAAGACCAAGTTGAGTTTCTTTCATCTGTTATATAGACATCAATCAAGAAACCATTAAATGAACTTACAAATAGATTGAAAAGCAATATAAACAGAGACCCCAGTAGAAGCACTAGTAGCACTTTGCTAATTCTCAACTTTAGCCAGAAGAAGCAGGAGTGGGAGAAATTGGCTATTTTAAGGAAGTAGAAAACACTTAAACAGGTGGCAAACCAAGTAGCTAGGTGATTGGTCAGTGTCCAAAAAATACTAATAAACATTGTTGTTTTGTGAGTGGCATGTAGATGTGGCCACATCACTAATGTAAAGGAATCAAAAAGTATTATCCAAAGATAACTCATTCTGGTGATAGCCAAGCAGGTGAGGATGCAGTCAACTGATGAGATCTTTTGGCTCTTGACCCAGTCAATGCAGTTAACTAATCCAATGAATCCATTCCCCAATATTCCTATTAGGAATTCTCCAGTTGCCAATATCAGAAAGGTATTTTCTAGTCCAGATGGCATTTCTGCAGAAAGAAATCCAAAAAGCTAATTCGGTGTTTTGCTGATGTTTTTGCTGTCAAAAAAATTCCAGAATAATATCCAATATGATGCTATTAACTTTTGAATTAAAAATGCAAAAATGACTCAGAAAGTTCATCACACTTATCTTTGTGAAAAATCTTTTTGGGGGTTTTGTTTGTTTCTTTGTTTTAATTCCAGCCTTAAGTCCAAAGTACATGTAAGGAGATCCAGCTTCAGGTCTTAATGAAAAATTTTAACGATGTTTTCAATGAGCTGCTGATTTCCAAATAAGACTGTAAATGTGTCCACTCATCATTGGCACTGGTAGCAATTTCCACTTGTGGTAACATCTGATATGAGGAATGCAAATAGGAGACAGACTTCTTTACATCGATCTGTAGTTTCCTTCTCACCTGAAATTCAATATCATTTGGAATCAAGTATCTTTAATAAAATTTTCTAAAAATAATCACTAAAACAGGCATTATTCATTTAATGAAAGCCACAATATTTCAGATACTAGTATAAATGAAATAAGTGTAATAAAAGAAAGAGAAGTGACATTAGATAGTTCACAGAGTAAAGGAGTAAGCAACCTCAAATAAGTAATTACTATTGAATGAGAAAAAAGACCAAATGCAATTGGAAATACAGGAAGGTGCTACAAAATCTATGATCTGTAGTTAATCCTATTTTCATGAAGTTAATGACAATTGGCTTGGTTCTTGAAGCTTTTTGGTATTTCTTGAAGAAACAAAGGGGGAAATGATTTTCAAGAATAATATCAAACATATAAAGATACCAAAATCATTCCTCCATCTTAGCCATTTTTCTTAATCCCTGACCTTTGTTTCCAGTGAATTACTAGCTATTCAAAATTGAATGTACTATTCTCAAAAGGAGAAAAAAAAAGTTTAAAAAAAGAAAATTAGCTCAAAAGTGGGGAAGAGAACCAGGGAAGTTCTCTATTTCATTAATTCTCCTATTGGAAAAATTCTCTGTCTCAAAGGAAATTCATTCACAATAAAATATATTTTAGCTTGCTTCTTATTTCATCAAGCAGGTAACTTCATAGAGTAGTTTTCAACCTTGATTGCACATTAGAATTACCTGGGAAATGTTAAAAAAAAAAAAATGATTAATGCCTGTGAACCACCCGAAGGGTTTTTTATTGGACTGAATTGGAGTTCACTGTAGGCATTCCTTTAGAGCTCCTTGATCTCTGCTTTACAGTTACTCTCAAACGCAGGTAAAATCTCTCTACCCTAACACAAATCTATGAAGATTCTTAAGGGGCAAGACAGGATTCTGCCCGCTTGACCTCTGATGATGTGCTCCCTGGTCAGTCAATTCTGACATTGGTTGACAAATAACCTTAGCATCCATGTAAGCTCTATAAGGTAATGTACATTTTTCTTCTCGGATCTATTTACAGTGCCTCAGAAAGGGCCTGACAGACAGTACGTCCTCAGTAGTTGTTTATTAAGTAGGTGGGCACTAACGTAGTTGGTAATCCTATTGAAAGCACAAAATAAAGTGAATAAGAACCACATTGTGAAGCACTGGTGTTAGAGTAAGAAAAGAAAGTAACTCCTTAACTAGATAAAGTTTTAAAACTTAGTAAGAATTCATGAAAATTTTCTGAAGTAGCACACTGCTCTGTAGTCTCTCTAGTTTATCCCAGAAGTCATACAGAATTATAATAACCTATAGCACTCTGGATAGGGGGCCTTTGAAATTTTCTTCCTGAAGGGGAACTGTGTCCAGCCCAGGTAGTTGGAAACAGGTAGAAAATTCTAGATCTGGCGGGGGTGGGGGGGGCGGAGCACAAGATGGCCTAGAGATTACTGTTCAGAAATGCTCTGAAGCAGTAATGAATGGTGCCTCAGAAGAGGACTCCATTGGTAGACATGCTTTAGCTGTGGCAAAAAAACAAGTTCAGTTAATCAGGAGATACTTAGTCATTAAAGGAAGCTTGAGTTCATAGTGACATGAAGAAGAAACTCTAATATAAAGGATACAAAAACCATAAGTTCCATATGCTTTGAGTTCTGTGCAAAAACTGAAGTTAATAATGACATTTAAAAAATCTTTGTAACTACAGATCTGTCTCAGCTCCTGGGTTGAACTGCCTTTAATATGCTTCACTCTTCACATGGTTGTTATAATAGTTTTATTGTGTGTATAAATGCAAGGTATTTTATTACAAAATGTTAGGGCAGATAATGATTAATTAAATTTATGTATGTGCTACAGTAACGGGCCAGATTAGTTAGTATAAATTTATTGTGAATCTGAAATTGAAATCAGAAAATTTCTGAACATTGTAAAGGTGATTCAACTGCAGCTCTTGAGTGCGCCTTCATTAATATTACTATTATATTTGCCTCTTTCCTTAGTCTCTCCTGCTACCATGGCCCACATTTAATAGTCTCAGAGCAGCCAGCAACAAATGCTCCCTTATCTGTGATACTATGAATAATGACCATTTCCATTTACTCACAGTGAGAGAAATAATCACCTGGTTCTTTTTGAATCGTGGCTTGGAATATATCCACATTAAACTGAACAGTAGCTCCTTTGATACTCACTAAATTAAATTAATGACCTTTGTGTTTTCTGTTTAAAGGGATCTGGATTCAACATTTCCTTGACTGAACCCCAGCCCAAGAAGCAATCAACTGGGGCCAGATCCCAGAAGAAATATTCATCTTTCATACATGGCAGAAATTTGCCCACATATGTGGAGATAATGCCAGCTTAATCATTGTTAGACATGAATATTCCTTTCATATATCATTGTATATTTTTGTTTGTCTTATCAGGCCCCTTTAATTCTTGTATCTGAGGACCATACATTTTTTCTTCAAAATCCTTACAGGGCAAACTTATTTCCACTGGCTCTTCCTTATGACAAAATTGAGACAAATCCCGTCTAACTTACTAATGCCTGTCCCCAAACTGGCAAGCATTAGTCTTATGCTAAAATTAAAATGGTAGAGCTTTAACTTAGCTTTCTGAGACTGTGCCTATATTGATGAAGGAAAAAGAAGTAAGGACTGAAAAGCTGCAGTTTATGAAATTGGATTTGGTCTGTAAGGAGATAAAAAGAATTTCCTATTTATGTTTCTCAAATTCATCAAACACATAAAGATTGGTCTAAGGGTCCCAAATAGAATGTAGTTTACTTATGTAACATATCAAGTATCTTGAATAAAGGAATTGGAGTTACTGTGTGATGATGCAAGCATCCCTTAAAATATGTCTCAGTCTGTAAACCTATAACTTCTCTATTAACAATTTATATTCAAAACAAAAAATATGGTCCTGACTCAGAAGAGATGGAATATAATCAAGCTTTGGGTAGGAAAAAACATAAACCAAGAGGGAGCAGATTAACCACCTGAGACATTGAGAAAATAAGCATGCCTCTTACTCAGAATTCAGCATCGGTATGGGTTTCTATCTAATAATACACATTCCATAGGACACAAGAAACATGCCTTGACTTGCCTGATTTATGTTTTATCAGATCCTTAAGCCATAGTCCTGAATTCAGAGATAAGCAATAAAAGCAGGTTGTTTCTTCTCCTCTATAAATCAAGTGTGGACAAATTGAAATAAGCAATCATTACATTCAGATTCTAAAAGAACATTTATTTGGTCAGACAGGGGCAAGTACTGACAAGAAAGCAGAGATAATTTCACTCTTTCCTAGACACTTTTGTCCCAGTGTAGAATATAATTTTGTCTGTCTTTTCTATCCAGGTTGCATGGGTCTGGCAATGGATGTGTGGCAATGGCTTTTCTTGAATTGTGATTTGGCTGCTTTTGAGTCCCTAACAAAAGATCTTATGGGGAAAAAGAAGGTGCTTTTTCATATTTGCAGATTCCATTGCATTGATTGTAATAACCTCAACTAATGGCCAGACTTCTCTTACTAGTCCTTTGCTGTACTTCTGTTGTCAGTTCTGTCTCCCTAAGGCTATTACATAAATATGGACTTACTCCCAATAAGACACTTTTAAATTTGCCCATAAAGTCCACTTATTAAAAGCAAGGGCTGCCTGTAAGTTGGCTTATTTACTTTATCTTGCTCACCAGAGAAAAGTTTAGAAACACTAAAAACTATATATTTTTTCTTATTTTGCAGAGAGCATGAGGTTAACTTTAAGACAATTGCACAAAATATATTCTGAAACAAAATAAACTATATCTGAATCTAAATGCACTCATATTGATTTTAACACTGCCTTTTACCAAGTCAAGACAATGACAATCTTTGGTAAAATACTCATTTAGTTTTTGAAACATAAATATGTACAATATATTTTGTAAAATGTAAATTACTAGGTAAAATAGACACTATATTATTATTAAAACCATTGCCACCATCAACATCATTATTATTGATACATGGAAGCACTGCATAGCACAGATATTCTTGCTGTTCAGTTTTCTATCTGGACAGGGGAGGGGGCATGCTACCATTTTGCACTAAAAAGTTATAATTTTAACATCATTCCCAGCTCCAGGTCATAGCCCTAGAAAAGTGTAGTGCGCTCATCTATGACTCCAAGATTAATTTACAAACCAATTATTATCATTTAATTTTAACTTTTTTTCTCTGCTCTAACAATCTAAAAAATAGAGAAAAAATAAATCCTAAAATAGAATTCTTCCTCATTTTTAAACAATTTTATCATATATACATGTATAGCATCTGTACACTATCATTTGTACCATCAGATTCAAAACTTTTATAGCAAAATTTCTCTACTCTTAAACTTACTTTCAATTTATTGTTACCTTTTCTAAATTTAGTTTGAATCAAAATGTGTGTGTGTATATATATATATGTTCACTAAAACATGCATTGTTCAAAATTAATAGCAAACGTGTCATTCTCTTATATACCCTGATTTCTGTGCCTTTCCTGTTAACCTTATTTCTTTAAGAACTAGTGATCAGATTGCGACAAAATGCATATGCACAAACACAAATACAATTATTTTCAAAATGTAATTATGATCTTTTTGTAGTAACAGTATGAGTGTGATTTTGAATTAAGGGATCATTCTTCCATACATTTTAATTATATTACATAATATGTAATATAGAAATATGTTTTCTGACACTGAACATGCATATTGCAAACCCTGGAATTTAGCAAAATTAGTAAGTGTCTAGAAACATCAAAAACGTTTATGTTTGGAGGTTTCAAATTAAAATTAGCTTTACACGTGTGTTTCCAGTTTGCAGTTAAAGATTAGTTTTTGCTAAAAATTGTATTCTTATTCTCATATAAGCATCTTATTCCCTTGTTACCAACCAGACCTCTAACAAAGATATAATACTTTTTCATTAAAAGAAAAAGTTGGGCCTTTAGATTATAAAGTTGTGCTCTTCTCATCTTAAGATTTTAGTTCCCCAATTAACTTTTCTATCAGCATTTTATAAATCTTCCACCTACTCAAGATTATTACTTATCTTGATTTCTAAAGAATTACATGCTTCACACACACACACGTGAATTACAATTATATCCCACTTTTGCTAATTAAATTAAATATATATAATTGAAAGAATATTTGAGATTATAAAATATTTGTAATGAGTGCTCTAAAAAAATGATTCCTATAAGAATTATATTGACTGTGTATAATGGAAGAAAATTATATTGGCTGACCATATGTGAATATCATCAAAAACAGTCTGTCTTAGGGAAAATGTCAGTGATGCTCAACAATACTTCAAAGGAAAACAGTAGGAGGAAAAAAAAAGTGAAAATGAATCCTCAAAGGCTTATCAAGGTATATGCCCTTAGAAAATATAAGACTCTGGAAAATCTATGAAGCTAAAGAATTTGCTCTTTTCAGTGGCTTTTAAGATGCCACAGGACCCTCTTTGCCCAACTCTGCTTTTTTCCCAGATTTAGAATAAATGAGTGCCTGAGGGAAAGATAGCTAATGTTAACATATCAAATGCTATGACCTGGGCAGGCAATGGTGGCACAGTGCCAGAGTTCTTGCCTGCCATGCTGGAGACCCAGGTTCGATTCCCAGTGCCTGCCCATGTATTTAAAAAAAAAAAAAAGTGCAAATATTGTGACCATGTGGTTTGGAACCATAGGAGATGTCTAATTTGCCACTTGAGTAGGAAACAAAATGAACTATGAAGAGGAAGTGGAAAAATATCACTATCATCATGACCCTTTTTGGGGGCCTCTGCTGTGTGTGGTCCCTAGAGCCCAGGAGTTTAGCTGCAAACTCTTGGTGTATATCTCACCAGAAATAAAAGGAGCAAAAAAACCAGGGACAGAACAATCAGGATTAAATACATCAATCTTTGAAGAATCAGATTTTTGACAAAGTTTTGGTTTTGTCTAAATATAAAATCAGATTATGGGCAGGCTATGGTGGCTCAGCAGGTAGAGTTCTCGCCTGCCATGCTGGATACCTGGGTTCGATTCCCAGTGCTTGCGCATGAAAAAAAAAATCAGGTTACTTTCATCTACTATATAGCCATTCCACCAGAGATCATTAACCATTTCTAGCAACAAAAAGCCAAATATCAGAAAAAAAATATGAGAAGCACAAGAACCATTCTGTTTATTGTGCATTTCAGCTAGAGGGAAAGCAGAAGTGGGCCATCTTAAAAAAGCAGAAAATACTTAGGCAAGTGGTAAGCCAACTAGTCGACTGATTAAGCATATTAACAGATTTTGCTGGTTTATAAGTGGCATAAAAACATTATACCATAAAAACATTTATAAATAAATAAATAAATCAAGCAGTGGCAAAGCAGATGACTGGTTCTAGAGATGGCCAAGCAGGTGATGAAATCATTTGAGACCTTTTGGTTCTGGACCCATTGAGAGCAGTTCACCAGTCCAGTGAACTCATTCCCCAACATCCCAGTTATGAATTCTGCTATTGCTAGTATCAAAAGATTTTATCCAATGCTGAGAACATTTCCATAGGAAGAAAACTAGATTTCTAATACCATTTCTCATTGATAAATTTGCAGTCACCCTTGTAGAACAACATGCATTTCTGATACTTTTCTTCATTGCTTTTATTGCAAGTCCAGTCTTAATCAGAATCGCCTGCTTAGATTCAGTCTTGTAAATATTTAAGGAAACCTTTCTGTTTGCTTTTACTACGATTCCAACCTGAATCCAGAAAGATCTGCTATGGAGTGCAACCTCACATAGCATCATAAAAGCGTTTTTATTTCTTTGAACAAGATACTAATTTCTATTAAACAGTTTGTGTGTTCATTTATCATTGGCACAGTCTGAAATTTTCCACTCAAGATAGTGATTAAAAGGTCAAAGTCAAGTATATGAACATGCAAATATGAGCAAGATTTTTTTCACTTATTTGTACTTTCCTTCTCACCTGAAATACTATACCATTTGGATCCAGATATCTTTCTAAATAATTTAGTTTTTCAATAAATATGTGAATACCTGCTGATATGTTACACCTTTGTGCAAATGCAAAAGGTTGCTATAAAACGAAAGCATTAGAAAGTGAATAAAATAATAAAAAGACATAAGGAAACAATGAGGCAGAGTAAAAAAAAATGTAATGTGAAGAGAGAAAAGGTAGATAAACTACTATGGGAGAGGTAGAGGAATCATGACATTTGCCTAGAATCTTGAAGATATTTAGGATTTCATGAAGAAATTGGAAAACATTTGTACTGATAGAATAGTTCTGGAAAGGACCTCAAAATTCAGACTACTTTTCTGATGGTAAAGCTCTTATGTCTGATAATTTACTGGTTATTTCGATCTGGATATTTCTTTAGTATACATATATTAAGTACATAAATATTTCCTAATCTTGCCTTTTTATCTTTCTATTTATTTTTATTTATTTATGTATTTGTTTATGTAGTGAGACGCATAATGCTGTTAATTTAAAAACCTTAGTAGATAGGAAGAAATCTATGATTCAGATGAAACAGAGTACTAATAAATAGAAGTATCTGTTCCGCATTCCAGTTACTATGATTTTGACAAAAGCCGTCAGTGCATGAGAACTGAATTCTGAGTTTCAAACTTTGTTCTTTGGTGTATTTGTCACCAAATATTGTTAGAATTCAGAGATAAATAGTTGCCAGACATGTCCAAAAAATGAATGAAATCTTTCGAACACATGACTGTAATGCCTTTCAATTAACTTCTATTACTTTTTTAAAAAGTGTTTATTTCAAGAACAATGTTGCATAATGAAGTAACGATAGGTTTTGCACAAATTAAAAATTTGTAATTTAGGACAAATATTTTTAAGTCATAGAAAGAGAAAATAAAGAACAATAGAGGAACATATTGTATAGGAGCAAGGCTGAATGAAAATAAAGGAATGTGTTAGAATTTTAGAAGAATGATAGCTTTGAGTAGATTAATAACAAGAAATGGAAACACATGGCTTATGAGAAGGATTTAGGAGGATGAATCTCAACGCTTGATGATCAATTTGGAGACAAGAAAAAGGAGAAGGAGTAAAACATGACATCCATGCTTTTGCTTTTGCATCTGGATCCATGGGGTACCATGACCTGAGCGAAACACTGTAGGAAGAGCAGGTTTAGGAAGCCTAAAGGAGGAGAAAGGGGAAAAGTTAGAAGGTGATGAATTGAACATCTGTAAGTCATGCAAGCAGAAAGAGAGTAGACATTTCGGTATTTGTGTCTTCAGCTTAGAAAAATAATTTGAACTATAAGTGGAAAATTGGGGATCATCAGCACATGCTTGAGACGTAATGGGCTCCAAGAGCCTTGAGGAACACCAGAAAATAGATAAACCAAAAAGAATACCTGAAAAATAGTCGGAGGAGAGAAATCAAATGACTAGGGTTCCAAAGCAATCTAGAACAGAGTGTTAGAAGAAGAAAATAATCTATACTTTGTAATACTAATGAGAGGTCATTTACAAACTGGATTAGACACTGTTGCAGTTTCTTTGGCTGCTGAAGCAAATATCATGAAATGGGTCCTCTTAAACAGTGAGAATTTATTTACTCACAAGTTTGAGGTTAGGAAAAAGATACAAATCATCATCAAGGCAATGCTTTCTCCCCAAAGAGCTGGCATTCTGGAGCCTGCTGCCCGTGATTCTTCGTCCTTAGTTTGTCACGTGGCAAAGCACGTGGTGTTGTCTCCTGCACGCCCTTCTCTTCCAAGTTCCATTGATGTTCAGTTTCTGCCTGCTCTGTCTGTGGCTTTGTCTCTCACTGAATTTCATCTTACCTATAAAGGACTCCAGTAATAGAATTAAGACCCATCCTGATTGAGGTGGGCTACACCTTAACTGACATAACCTCATGGAAAGGTCCGGCTTACAATGGATTCACACTACAAGAATGGGTTAACTTTGAGAATATGTTTTTCTGGGGTACATAAAGTTCCAAAGCTTCATAGTGACTAAGTTATTTATGTCCACTTGTTCAGTATGTCATTTAAAAATACCTGAATGACTTTGGAACTGAGCAAAGAAATTAGTTGAAAAGAAACCAAGCAATACTAAGGGAGAAAATCATAAACAGCTTTAGGTACTTTTTCATTAATTATGAAAAATAATTATAACAACAATAATAATAGAATAATAAGTGGCATTTATAGAGCTCTTACAGTTTGTCCAGCTCTGGGTAAAGTGATTTTTTTGCATTTGTGCACATATTCATGTAAGAAAGAATTTGTACAATAATATTCGTAGTAGTACTATTTATATTATATAGTAACAAATTTAAGTTGCATGAAATGTGGGTGAATCTCATAACCACAAACACAAAAGGTTATGTATTTATTATCTTAGCCGTTTTTATAAAGATGCAAAATTAAACTGTAACATTAGAAGCCAGGGTAGTGTTTATCTTCAGGAAGGAAGAAGGATGTAATTTAGAAGGGCTGGAAGGGGAACTTTTGGGGTGCTGGCAAAGTTCTATTTCTCTTCTGTAAAATGTCTGTCATAACACTACCTTAAAGGTTTGCTCTGATGGCTAAATGAGATTATGTATTAAAAATGCCTAATACTGCTTTACAATGATTACTTAGATTTTTTTTTTAATATGCCAATGGATAAGCTAAGATATCCATTTTAGGTGGTTAAGATTTTCATATGTGAATTGTAAAAATATATCTTCATATTTTCCTGAAATCAGGAAAATATTTGGTAACATAGGTCATTACTATAGCAATGCAGATATTTGTAAGAACTTTCTACTTGATATTTTGAGAACATTCACAGTTTTGACAGCTGATCAAATGGTATCAAAGTTAGTGTTTAATACTTAAAATTTAAGACCTTAGCTATCTGAATTTGTAGATTTTTTCCTTGTTGCCTTAATTTTAAATTGGTTTACAAAATTTGCTGTGCAAATACAGGCTTTACAATGATTATTTGGATACTTTATTTAAATATGCCTATGGTTAAGCTAACTGAGCTATCCATTTTTGGTGGTTCTAAGTGTATTATTTGTTTTCTTAAATTAAAAAAAAAATCCTATGTCTTGCACATAGTAAGAGCTCAGTTTCAGGTCCCAATCTTATTATTATAATTTTTTTTTTTTTTTTTTTGCATGGGCAGGCACCAGGAATTGAACCTGGGTCTCCAGCATGACAGGCAGGAATTCTGCCACTGAGCCACCTTTGCACTGCCCAGTTTTGTTTGTTTGTTTGTTTGCATGGGCAGGCACCGGGAATTAACCCAGGTCTCTGCAATGGCAGGTGAGAATTCTGCCACAGAGCCACCAATCTTATTTTAGAGAGAACATGTCCTCTCTGTATTTTACAAATCAGTGCTAAGTTGGTTTCTTCTTTTTTTTAAATCTCCTATACTTACATTTTTTTTTTACTTTTTTATTGTATAACATATATATAAAACAAAGAAATTAAAAAAAGCAATAGTTTTCAAAGCACTCTTCAACAAGCAGTTACAGGACAGATCCCAGAGTTTGTCATGGGCTACCATACGATCCTCTCAGATTTTTCCTTCTACCTGCTCCAGAATATAGGAGGCTAGAAGGCATAAATATTTTTTTATCATTACAATCAACTTTTTTCTTTTTTGTGAAAAATAACATATAAGCAAAAAGCAATAAATTTCAAAGTATAGCACCACAGTTAGTTATAGAACAGATTTCAGAGTTTGACCTGGATTACAGTTCCACAATTTTAGGTTTTTACTTCTAGCTGCTCTAAGATAATAGAGACTAAAAGAGATATCAATTTAATGATTCAGCAGTCATACTCATTTGTTAAATCCTATCTTCTCTATATAACTCCACCATAACTTTTGATCTTTCTGTCCCTCTCTTTAGGGGTGTTTGGGCTATGGCCATTCTAACTTTTTCATGTTGGAAGGGGCTGTCAGTAATTTGGGGTAGGGAGATAGAACTAGCTGATATTCTGGAAAGGCTGGGCCCTCTAGGTTTTAGGACGCATCTTGTCCAGGGACCCATCTGGAGGTTGTATGTTTCTGGAAAGTTTACACTAGTGCATGGAACCCTTGTGGAATCTTATATATTGTCCTAGGTGTTCTTTAGGATTGGCTGGAATGGTCCTGGTTGGAATTCGACAGGTTATGATAGGTAGCAATGTCTAACTGAAGATTGCATAAGAGCAACCTCCTGAGTAGCCTCTTGACTCTATTTGAACTCTCTTAGCCACTGTTACTTTATTAGTTTACACTTCTTTTCCTATACCTAAATTTTATGCTCTTTATTTACTGTAAAGGATAATTCTCAAAATTCTATTTTTGGTTATCCAAACTTGGTTAGGATGAAATAAGGCAAATCAAATGTCAACCTTTAAATCTAGAATTTTCTCTGTCAATATCTTTGCGTGCAAAATAATTATATTTAGAATATGAGTATGAGTTGGCTCAATATTTTTATGTTTTATTGAGCTATAATATAGGTACTTTTTATTCTTTGCATAAATAAATAAATTGAACCTGGGTCTCCAGCATCCAGGTACCGGAAATTGAACCTGGGTCTCCAGCATGGCAGGCGAGAACTCTGCCTACTGAGCCACTGTGGCCCACCCTAGGTACTTATTTTTTAAGAGAAAATCCAAGTTTGTTGTTTTTGTTGTGTGCTATATGGCAGGGTCACATTTCATTATTTTTCCCACGTGAGTATCCCATTATTGCAGCACCGTTTGTTGAATTTGTTTGTTTGTTTGTTTTGCTTGTTTGTTGTTTTTTGCAAAGTGCTTGGACCAGGAATCGAACCCAGGTCTCCCGCATGGCAGGCGAAAATTCTACCACTGAACTACCCTTACATCCCACCCCCAGGGTTTTTTTTCCTTCCCACCTGGGACTAGATGCAAAACTAATTATGTGCTATACTAACTAAAAAGGTCTAGCAAAAGTGAAAGAGTGCTTTAAGCAGGGATAAGCAAATTGTGATTTTTTTTCCCCCTTACCTGTGATTACAGTCATTGCCAGTGAACTCATGCTTTGGTTAGTTTGGGATATTGGAGGATTTAAGCTCTTGAAGTAATGAACCATTCATTCCCCTTGCTGTATATGAATCAAAAGATTTTGCTAAAAAGTAACACCTGAACACATAAAAATTGTTCTGCATGAAAAAAATTCATTTTTAAAAAAAATAAGTAAATTTAACTGTATATAGATTGTATGACACAGCCATAAAACAAATGCTTTTATGTGTTAAATATGGCTCCCTGAGTAAAATAGAATATATGCGCCAATAGCAATTAATAGTAATTAAGCTCCTTCCCTTCTGCCTGTGAAGTAGAGAAAAGATAAATCGATGAGAGTAAATACCACTCCTCAACCTTTCCACCCACCCCTGGCCAAACATACACACACACATACACATACACACTTACAACCTTATAGAAAGGAGTCAGAAACAGAACAAAAGCAGATGGAGGTAGAAAGAGCTCTGTTACACTGAGTATGACACAGCAGTGTTAAAACAATTCCATTAGAATGACAATATAAAATCTAACCTTTTTTTATGTTTTGCCCACAAAGCACAAAAATAAGGATCCAAAATACTTAAAGCATGGTCTCTGTGGAATTATTTAACATTGTGTCAGCTTTAAGCTACATCTGTTCTAAGAGGAGACCTTCAGACTCAGGACTTGAGCCAGAGATGGGAAACTAGGTGCTATTGGTCCCATTTTTATCTTTTTATTGGCACCAAGTACCCAATCTCTGGGCTTTTTTCAATGTGCATGGTATTGAGAATGCATATCGTGAATGAGTCCTGTGCCTAGGTTGGTGTTATCAGTATACGCAGTCCATGAATCACTACAGTACTCTGGGATTTCAGCATATATTCATACCTGCCTCTTAGCCATGCGGCATGCATGAGATCTATGGAGGTTAGTGTTGCTGCTAGTGGTTTTTTTTCCTTTTTTTTTTTTTAAATGATCTAAGTCCATGGTCATAAAGGTGATGAAGCATCGCCTCTAAACTTAGGCTTTATTTTCAGTTTTTAGAATTTGGCTTTCATTTTAGTTCACAACCAGAATCATGGATACAAATTTGCCTGAAAAAAAATGCAAAACAGTGGATCATCTCTAATTTGCAAGTAAGTAAATTCGATGTTAACCTGCTAAGCGTCAGCACACCTGCAAAAAGCATTATGTAACATTAGCTTTTTAAAAGCCACAAAATAGCTTCTACATTGATTAAAGGAACAGAAAAGTTGTTTTTTTTTTTAATAACTACACCCTTATCCCATGTGATAGGGTTATTAGAAGAAAAGTCTGACTTGAAAAACTGGTCATAAGGAGAAGACCACTGTACAATTAAAAATTGTGGTAAAGAAATATGTACATGTTATTCTACAGCTATTTGTTTAGAAATCAGACCATGAATTGCCAACTCCACCTTTGCCGAGAGACCTAATGCAGTAACGGGACTTGGTGACCGAATGATTCAGGAATTGTGTAAAGAGAAAGGAAGAGTCAGGAATGTCTCAGTTTTCTAGCTTGGATATGTTGCTGCCAGTTAAAATAAAGAATACGAAGGAAAGAGGAGGAAGGGAGCAAAAGAAAGTTTTTTTAGTTTCAGACATATTGAATTTGAGATGTCTGAGAATAAATCTTATAGTAGTTTGTACCTTGAATTTTACCTTTACCTCTGCTTTACTTCTGTTTACTTTACCTAAAATATATGTCTCAAAATTCTCTTGCCACTTAATTCAGGTGTGTCTCATGAATAGAATAAGGTAAGGATTTAAAGAAAAACATTTTCTATCTTTAGTCAATAATGAAATCTAAATTGTTCACATTTTTTGTTAGTTCTAATATACTTGGAATTTATTTTGCCATCTTTTAAAACTTTTGATTGGTATGCCTTATGTTTATCTCTTTTAAAATATGCTGGTATATCAACTATACTTTGCTTGCCTTTATCCTTAGAAATTTCTCACCTGTAGAATTAAGTTCCTCTTGATTTTTCTACTCTCAGACTTTTCCAGGGAAAATAGAAACAGATACAAATTTTCAAGGCTATCACTGATCCATTTATCTTTTATTATAGTTGCCTAGCCCATACAAACCACTCAAGTGAAAATCTATTCATTAAATCAGTAAATATTTACTGAATGCCTACTGATGCTAGTCACCTGTCTAGGTTTGAGGAAAGAATGGTAGCAGGGCAGAGACATTCTGCTTTCTGGAAGCTTGCAATGCAATGAGAGGGGAGACAGATATACCATGATTTCATTATAAACAAAAGTAATTATTTTGAAGAAAAGAAGTGATACTCTATAACCACACTGTACCCATAAAAACTTTACTTGGGTATCACTTGACCTGAAATGTTATGGATACATTGAGTTGATCTGTAAAGCTGAGAAAAAAGAGTATTCTAAGTAAAGGAAATGGTGCAAATGTTCAATAGCGGGAACAAAATGGCCTCGTTTATGAAATGGAAAGTTGGCCATTGTGGCTACAGTGCAAAGTAAGGGAGTGAGTGCCGTGAAACAAGAATGAGATACTTTGTCAGTGCCAGACCATGCAAAGCTATGTAAGTGATTTTGATGTTGATCATAAAACCATTGAAAAGATTATGATAGTTTGAGCAAAAAGGCACATGAGAATAACTGGATTTTTATAACACTACTGCAGATGGAAATATTAGTGGTCAATGAGAAGGAGGGGTATGGAGAATGGTATGTATGAGATTTTTCTTTTTTCTTTTTATTTCTTTTTCTGGAGTGATGGAAATGTTCGAAAAAATGATCATGGTGATGAATACACAATTATGCAATGATATTGTAAGTCATTGATTGTATACCATGTATGGAATGTATGTGTGTGAAGATTTCTCAATAAAAAATACTAAAAAAAAGACTGCTGCAGGGTGCACAGGTGGTTCTGTAGTGGAATTCTTGCCTGCTATTCGGGAGATTGGGTTCCATTCCCTGCCCATGCATCCCAATCTCCCCCCCCCCAAAAAAAATAGACTACTGCAGCTGTAGGGTTGGGAATGAATTGTAGGGTGATCAGAGTGAAAGTGACAGTATCCCAGGTAAATAATAGCTTCGATTGGAATGGTGGCTCAAGATAGAACATAATGGAAGATTTTTACTGATATAAACCTTTGATTAATGTTTTGATTGGATTAAACCTTTGATGGAGTTTGTTTTTGATTTATGTAAACTTAAATTTGGAACTCATTTTGAAACAGATTGAACTGTTTTAGAATTAAACACCATTTTTCAGGAGCCAACCATGGCATAAAATAAACACATAGATACACACACACATACACATTTTTGTTTCTGTTACACCACAGTAATAGACTAGATGGACTGTTATCAAATTTGGAGAGTATATTTGATATGATCTAACTTAATGTATAAGCATATCTTATGTATAAGATATGTATAATTGTAGATTCATTCTTTAAATCATCAATCTGCTTTTTTTTTTAGTCTCTTTCATCTAATAATAAATTTGATAGGAAATCTACATTTGTGTCTTTTATAAATTTTACTTGTACCCTAAAAATCATATATCTAAATGGTCTATGTTGTTTTGTTTGCTGTATAAAGGTTCATAGTCTTAACAGATCACACCTTCCATCAGTATTCTTTTCCATGCAATTAACTGATTTTCGTACTGGATTTTAGTTTAACATTAAAACTACCACACTTATGCTATATTATGTGCATGTTCCTAATATGTTTTTCCCCATCTCTTTATTTTTTTTAGTACTTTTCTATGATTTTGTTCCATCAGGAATATTTATTGCTGATTTCTTTGATTATTTAGTCTCTATTTACATTTATCTCTATTTTAATGTTTCTTTTATGTAAATATAGGATATCTTGGCTTTATCTTCCCTACCTTTTTTCTCTCCCCCTACCAAGTTTCATTTTCTTTTTCTTGATATTTCCACTCCATTCTGAGAGAGCTCTTTGAATTGCTCTTCAAATTACTAAGGCTAAGAACTGCATATGATTATCTTTAATAAAGTTCTGATGATTCTTTGAAAGCAAATTGGTGTTCAAAGATGAAAAACAAATTAGGTCAAAATTTTTAACCTGTGTTTGTGGAGTTAGGGGGTGTCCTCTTTTTTGCTGCTTTGAAACATTTTCTTTTAGTTGCCTCAGCAACCTCTGAAAAGTTTTCTTCACCTTGTTCCCTATAATCAGGATAAATGACTATTCTGAGGGATACATGGCCCAGATTATTCTGCCACATGGTACAGCTATTTTCCTCTTGAGTATAAAATGGATTAAA
Source organism: Myrmecophaga tridactyla (assembly GCA_004026745.1). Lineage (NCBI taxonomy): Eukaryota > Metazoa > Chordata > Mammalia > Pilosa > Myrmecophagidae > Myrmecophaga > Myrmecophaga tridactyla. Next base: position 29,673 of record PVIY010008725.1, on the reverse strand, counting down.
GGTGATGGGGAAATTCCCAAATAGTAGAGTAAAAGGAATAAGAAAGCAATCATATTGTTCATGACTCTCACCTGGGCCCCTGTGCATGACTCTCTGGAGCCATATGCCAGGGGCTGCACCTGTCTAGTTTATCTCCCTGGGAGATAATTAACAAGGCACTTGAGATTAGAGAAACGGTAAAGTGGATAGAAGATGCCAGGTTAATGAGAATCTGGTCAACAATAAATTGAGTTTCATTCACGCTGACCTTCCAACTGGAGTTTCTTTTATTTTATATCAATGTTAATCCAGAAATAATTTGACCTCTCAGTCAATGAAAGAAAGGATATATAGGAAAACAAGTATATCAGTAAAAATAAAAATAACAGGTTTTCTCTGGCTGTTAATCCTGAAGTTAATCCTGCAGCCAGGGAAAAATGGGATGGTAGAAGAGTACTACCATCAGCAAAAAAAAAATACCGAGACATGATGCAAACCAGATACTTGATTATTTTTGAAAGCAGTCTAAAGACATCTAGAATTTGGACTGTTTGAATTAGTTGCTAATGGTATCTATATCTGAATAAATAAATCATTATAAGCACATCCAATAGCAACACCCATAACAAAACTATACTTGAAAGGATGAAATCAGTTAAATAGATGTTCGGTTCTTGATAGTCAATTAAAGTTGCTAGTTCAATCAATCCTGCCCACCAACATTATGAATTCCACTACTGTCATGGTATTAAAGATACTCTACATGGCCCTTGATACAGCTGCAGAGAGAAGGGACCACTTGAGCACCTTGCAAATCACTTGAGTTCCTTGCAAATCACTTGAGTTTGCAGTGAAACTCCTGAATAATAGAACGATTGATTTACAAACAATTCATTGTAGTTAATATATATACCTGTTTGATATTCATAAATTTGCCCTCCATCACTTTTACCACTCAGTCCTCAATCAAGAAGTACTTCTATTCTGTTCCTAGAGCTCAGCAGGTTTCCAGCAGAAGCTCAATGTATGATCCTGACATATACCATTACATCATGCTCTTCGATTGTCTTCTGCATCTGATTTTGACTGAGAAATTTCTTTTTACTAAAAATGCAAAAAACATAAACAGTATGTTTTGAAACTGTGCATACCCATCTCCAACTAATTTGGATGCCTAAAGCTAATGTATTCAGTAAGAGGCTCCAGCAATTGTCTAAAACAAAGGCTATACATCAAATCATTTAATGTATGTAATGACACATTTTGTCAGTAAGGAAAATACAACAGATTAAAAAATATTTTGGAAATGATTTATGGGTTGGAGCAATATATATTCTTATTGTGTAATGACTTATTCAGATAAATATTTCCCAAGAAAATATCCATTTATTAAAAATATATTGATTGAAAACCTATGATGTACCAGGCACTGTACTAGGCACATTTCAAAATCTCATATATAGAAACTCTATTCTGCTAGTTCAAACATAATACTTCAAATCTGAGGTAGTGAAAATACACAATAACTATTATTTTTGCAGTGCTTTCCTGTATATAAAACAATTTCCAGAGTATGTGAAGAAAAAAATTTTACATAATTAATTGAAACAATCACTAATTTTTAAAACTCATACCCAATCATAGCTGCAGGCAAACCTGGGTCTGCAAAAAATATTTCCAATGTCTTGTAGGCATGGTGTATCAAGAGAAGAGGGAAGTGGAAGTCTACTCTAGAGAGAGGAGTATTTTATCACTGACATTATTTAGAATTGCAAATGTGTTCTGATAATAAAAAAAAAAATAAACTGACTTTTGGCATTTGGCTCAGGTGGTTTCCCGTAAAGGAACTGAACAATCTGCTGGTTTTACACCTGGAGGCATGGCGGGTGAACACGATCTTCAGCCCAGACTGAGCCATAATTCTGAAAACGGTGGATGAGGCAGGCCCCGCTGGTGGTGGACATAGTGGACACCAAGGGCCAAGCCAAAATCACCATCTTTGGTCGGGCCTAAGTACAAAATTGGATGAAGAGCATGCATCTGGGTCTGGCATCCTTGTACTGGATATGCTGAGCTACAGGTGAGAAGATGAAACGACTTGAATAGTTCTTCAGAGTCCTTATATCAGGTCTCCAGACTCCACAGCATCATCCTATTGCTTTAAGACAGCATAGTGTTGTCAGAGTATTCGGATCACAGCCCTGCTTCTGCTACTAAAGTTAAAGGAAAACAAGTATCCTTAAATTTCTGCATTCCATTCTCCTGTGTCTTAATGAATAGTAGTTTGTTTTGGTGCAAACATGAATTTGAAGCTCTTATAATAAAGAAATGGATTTCCTTACTTTTTTTGTCCAATGACAAAACAAAACAAAAAGTAAACTGGCTTTTAGTGGATTGCATTACTATTTTTAAATTCTGTACAAACATGGACTCCTTTGTTGTTTGTGCCTGGACATACATCTCCCCCACTCCTACCCTTATGCTGTAACACCCTTTTTACTGATACCACCCATGTTATTAAAGCTGACTTTATATTTTTCATTGTATTTAAAGATAGCAGTAGAGTATGGGGTAGTCATTAAGGCTGTTTATATAAGATCACTGCATGATTTGCAGAGCTAAGTTCAGATACATTGAGTCCTACAAAGTAATAAGAATAAAAAATAAGAGCTAACATTGAACTCACACTGCAAGCAAGGCACTGTCTTATCTCATTTAATCCTTACTGCAATCCTAGTGATGAGATTATTATCCCCATTTTATACATAAGAAAACTAAGGAACAGAGAGGTTAGTTAATTTGCCCAAGTTCACACAACTAATAAATTATACTGACTTCTAGTCAGGTGGATGCAGATGCATGGACCTCTAGAAAACCTTAGAATGTCTCCTTAAAATTGCCTTCATAATGAAAAAGATGAGTTAAAACCATATCAACACTGGAAACTGTATCAATCATATAATGGAACTGCGACCACTTTTGCTAGGCAGGTGAATACAACAAGGTTAAGAAAATTGGCAGTAGATGGCATACCCAGGTAACCAGGACCCAAGTAGGAGTCAGCCACGGGAACTCCTGAAGACACTGATGGTGTTACTTTGATGTGGTTTCAACAAGTTTGGGACACATCAGAAAGAATATCACTTACTTCTTTTCATTTCTGTGATGCAGCAACAGGAGGACTCCACTAGAAAGTTATGGAAGTTCAGGGCTTTGCTTTTGACATAGATTTCTATATTAAGCAGACAATTTAGCAAAGTTTGAGAGTCCACTCCTTAATGGTGGAGTTTATGTAAATACTTAGAAGACCCTTAAGCAGTATGAAGCTAAATTCCTAGCTCCTGCTCTTACTGCTTTCCACATGAGATGGTTGATCTACAAACAAGTAATCCACTCATGACCCTATCCTTCTGTACAGACAAAGGTAAAGTATTTTTGTAAGGCCCCTTATCAATCTCTGGCAAAAACAATTTAATTCCTACTTGATATTTAGTTAACACAAAGGCAGCATACTTCCTTCTTTTTCAGAGGAATACACTAATAAATAAAAATCCTTTCTTGAGGCCAGGTGATTTCTTCTGTGATTCAAGAGAAAGAGCCCTGTGCACCAAGGATTCATTGCCTAAGGAAATAGACGTGTGGCAAGAAAGATTTATGACAATTCTAGCTTCACGTTTTCCATGATGGTCAGAAAAATACTGCCACTGTATTATAAAACAAAAAAGGAATACAATGAGAAAAGAACTGTCTTTGTAGAGATAAAAAAAATGGTAGCATAATTTAAAATTAATATGGAGACAGGAAAGAATAAATTTGACATTACAAAAATTAAGATAACTGGGCGGTGCAATGGTGGCTCAGTGGCAGAATTCTCACCTGCCAAGCCTGAGGCCTGGGTTCTATTCCCAGTGCCTGTCCGTGCAAAAAGAAAAAAAAAATAGGATAACTGAGCTAGAAACCAAGCATAACACACAATTTTCTCAGTTCAACAAGGAAAGATGAAGGTTAAAATTAAGGTAAAGAAGGTAACAGAAGTAGAGAAGATAATAGCGGTAATAATGTTAACATAAATTTTATTTAACTTTCACTATTTTTCTATCACCTTTTAAGTATCAAGTCACTTAATCTTCACATAATCCTGTTAGTTCATGTACTCTGTTATCACTATTTTAGGGATGAGTGAACTGAAACTTAGAGATGTTAAGCAGCTTTCTGAAGTTGCCACAATCAGGAACTAGAGAGAAATTTGAAAGTAGTTCATGGATTTTAGAGTCCACATTAAATTAAATTTTTTGAGGGTGCCATCTTTTATATCTTAGTCATAGATTTGCTCTATTTCACCTATTTTATTGATACCAAATCCTATGAGAACACGAAAAAGGAAACCATAAAAATGACCACAATTCTAAAAATAAAAATTTTTTTTAGTCCTAAATAGTACACTAGCAAATTAATTTCAGCACCCAAAGTGTAATGCTAATGGTGATGGTTTCACAGACGTATACATATCTTAAAACATAAATTGCATACTTTAAATATATGCAATTAATTATATGTCATTATATCTCAATAAAGCTATGTTTTTAAAAATATACCATGAGATCCTGTGAAGTTTATTTCAGAAATGCAATGATGGCTCAGTAATGAATACACACACATGCACAAACATTTATAATAAACATATTAGGTTAAAAGAGAAAAGTAATTATATTTAGAAATGTTAAAAATTGCATTTAATTCAGCATGTATTTCTAATTGTTAACCTCAATATAATAATAGAACAAAATAGGACATTATAAAATCTCTTTTTTAAAGGAACATTTAGAAGCACACATAATGGAAATATTCCTAAAATGGAGGTAGGAGTATAGGGATAAATAAATGGCCTATAAGTGGGATTGATGGAAACTCCAACCCTCCTTGATTATATTAAATATTTTGCTATTTTCAGAAAAGATGGTTTGAAAGTATGCATTTATAGTAGCTCCCTCCCACAACTCTATTTTAATGATAATAAATTGGGAGGTATTGCTTTTTAAGGCACCAACAATGAGAATAAAATAAATTGGAAATGACATATTTTGGAGGCTATAAAGTATATGAACATGTGGCAAAGACTGAGGTTTAGCAGACAAAACAGAATCCTAAACCAGCAGTGCAGAAAGCTGAGAAGCTATCTGATTTGCAATGTGGAATATCCAAAGGATTAAAAATTGACAGTAAGAATGAAGATTTGCTAAACACAGGAGAATTGGTTGAAAGACTGTTTGAGGCAATTACTGGAGATCCCCTCCCCATTTCCACACACCTGGAGGACTTACCCTTCCCCGCCCTCGCCTAACTACTAAAAATACAGAAATTGGTGTTTCTAACAATTAATCAGACCACCTTACAGTGAATCAAAATTGTTAAGTCAAACCTTTGGTGGTTATTCTTCATCCTGCAAAGAATCGATGTGAGAAGAAAAACTCTGACAAAAAGTCAGAAAGCAAGGAAGACTCTGTCTCAAGCCAGAGTTCCAAGTTTATTTTCTGCTAGCTATTTATCGGGTAAAGGGGCCATCTAGCATGCATAATAGTTAAGCTATTTTTCGATTACAAGGGGAAGTTAAAGATTGCTTTGAGACAGTATCATTAATCTAAAACAAAGCAGGAATTTCTTCATGTGCAGAAGATGTGCGGCTCAGTAAATGCCGCAGATAAGCAAAGCAGACAAACATCTTGAGCTGTTTTCAGCTCTCCTGCTGTTTTCAGCATGAAATCATTGCGCACACGTACACAGTGGTTTTCCACTGCTTGAGGACGTGCAAACAAAAAGCGAGATTACAAATGCTTTCACCATATCCTTCCCACATCTCCCCCCTTTTTATTTATTATTGCTGTTGGCATTGAAGGCGGCAGCAACTGTAAAGGTGAAGTTGCAACTACAGCTGTTAGTTGCTGTTCAGTCTGGCCAAGCCGAGAAATTGTGGAACAGATAGATCATTCTGAGGGCTGAAAGAAATAGAAGAACCATAAGTATACCAAATGTAGATAAAATTCAGATTTGAATATTTAATCCATGAAACCAATTAAAAGGATTAAACCAATTAAGGTTATCATTTAAGGTGTTGAAGATCTTTTGTTGAGTAAGTATCTGAATTTGAGTTAGCTGTTTCTCTCAACGAGATGGCAACGTTTGCACTCGACCTTGAAGACAAAGAGGAGAAAGCTCCTTGAAGGTGGGATTTTATTTGTTCCCAAGAATGAAGTGATTCATTCCAGGGCAAAGGGGTAACACACATTTTATGATCTTCCCGATTACTTTGCAGTTCCTGTCTCATGAAAAGCGTTTACTGTCTTTCACCTAACCATAAGATTGATGTTTCTAAAGCATCAGGTTGGGTTAATATCCCATTACTAATTTGAATAATCATTTCATCAGTGACATTGGTCATAATTTGATTGACTATATGAGCAGCCTGAACAGATTCAGCTAGTGCAGCAACAGCTGTAGTTGCTGTGGCAGCAATTATGATGGCAGAGATTATAAAGGGAAATAAAATATCAAGAAATCTTTTTGGTCATATTTGTGATACAGTCTTATTGAGTTGGGCTAAGCTAGAAGATCCCTCCCAGGGACGGGAAAGGTTAACTGGTATCCATAGCTGTACTTGTCTCTTTAGAACAAATATAGAGGTTATGTTTAATTCAGTAATATTTTTATGGGAGAAACAGGATGAAAGGTATGATCCTGTTCTTGTGGCGAGATTGAAGGTATCATTGGCATAGGTAAGTGTATTATCAGGTGTTAATAATAGAAGAAAGGGGTGAGAAGTACAAATCATTACAGAATCAGAGCAATTTTTGAATTGTTTAGTGTATAATTTTTAATATGAGTGTAATTCCTATGAAATATAATTCTATTAAGAAAGGGCAGCCCAAGGCACCACACCTTAGTCACCACAGGCAATTATGGTGGTGGGATTATGGATTGTAGTTTGAAGAACAGGGCCTGAAAGTCCTCCATTAGTCCAAGTAATACTATTATCAGATGGGCTAGAAAATTTAATAGATTGATCACTGCTAGTAAGGTGGCCTTAAGGGCCCCAATCAAGAATAGTGAGATTATAGGAATTGGAAAAATTTGTTTTATGAGCCTATGCTGAATGACAGGGGAGCCAAACAACATTACATGAATTAAGATTCCATCCCTGCAACCTTGGCAATGTGGAATGGACAGAGGATTAGAAGCATTATGTATGGCATATGATTTGAGTGAGATAGCTTTTATGATGGTAAGATTAGCCGATATGGAATTATTTCATTTAGGTGTATAGTAGAGATATTTTTGAGGAATGATTTGTGGACAACTAGCATTATCATCTATGGAGAAGCACAGTGGAGGTAGATTAGATAAATAAGTGGTAGACTGAGTAAGGTGTAACCAGTCCACATTTTCAGCAAGCAAACTGGCAGGGGGAATCCATATACCCCCTGTCCAATCAGTGTCATTGCTAGAGAGTGGAGGTTCCGGGTCCCACCAAGTAACTAATTTAAATATAGGGGGGATCTAAAACATGGGCCCAATATAAGTCATTTTCTGCTTTGGCAGAAGAAAGTTGTAAAAGTAAAATAGTAAGAAGGAATGTTCTTAATACCTGCACAGAGTTAGAGGTGACTACAGCTAGATTAGCCAAAAATCTGTTCTCAGGTGTAGGGGAAGGCCCTGTTTGTGCTAAAATTTCTGAAGCTTTTGCATCTAGTTGCTTAAGACTACTCCAGGTTACTCCCTAAATTTTCTGGGTGCTCCTGCCTGGTGTTATGCATTGAGATTTTTCGATCATCCTGATTCAGTTTCTCCATTTTCAGGATTGGGTTGAACGGTTGATCCTTCGAGTACATGGTAAGTTTTGACAAACTTTGCCAGTAGCCACCAGGGTCCTGTGGGGGAAAGAACACAACCATACCCCATATTAATAATGCCTGGAGTCCATTCCAAGAACCATCACCTAAAGGGTCTTTATATAAAACTTTAGCTTTGATGGAATTTTTATGTTGAGGAGCAAAATGATTCTCTGCTGGTGTTAAACCATTTTTGTCACAATTTAAAAATTTTTAAGATGTATAAAGCTAAGGAAATAGCTTCTTTGGGAGAGGTTGCCATACTCCCCCTTTTCTGTTTTTTTAATAGTTGTTTTAGTGTATGGTGTGTATGTTCTATGATGGCCTGGCCTGTAGGATGATAAGGAATGCCAGTATTATGTTTAATTTCCCATTTGTAGAAACAGTTTGAAGGGCAAGGAAACAAAGGCTGGACCATTGTCTGTTTCTAAGGCTTTAGGCATATCCATATGACTAAAGACTTCAAGAAGGTGAGTTTTTATTGCTGCAGCCATTTGTTTAGTTAGTGGGGAAGCATGAATAAATCCTGAAAATGTGTCTTTAGAAATTTGAAGGTATTTAAAATGCCCAAATGATGCACAATGGGTAATGTCAGTTTGCCAAAGCTGATTAGCTGTAAATCCTCGTGGATTGACATGAGGAGTAAAGTGGATTAGAATATGATTGGTACTCAAGGCAGGCAGAAATAATTTGTTTGGCTTGGGTTAAAGATAGATCGAACTGTGGTTGAAGGGCTCTCGCATTTTGATGAAAAAATTCATGGGATGAGCATGCCTTTTGAAATGTTAATGTAAAACATACTAATGTATCTGCTCTTTGGTTTCCTTCTACCATAGGGCCAGGCAGCCTGAATGGGAACAAATATGTGTAACAAAAAGAGGATGAATTCGAATATCCAACAATTGTTATAGTGTAATAAATAAGGGGTCTAGGTTAGAATTTGCCAAAGGTTTTATAAAAGCTATTTCTAAATTCTCCAATGTATAGACAACATATTCAGAGTCACAAATTAAGTTTATGGACTGATTGGAAAATTGTTGCAGAGCTAAAATAGCCACAGCTAGTTCAGCTTGCTGAGTGCTTTTATTGTTGAGAGGTAATTTGAGATTTTCAACAATTTTTATACCAAGTGGCACCAGCTTTTGTAAATTTTCCTGAACCATCAACAAAAATATTTACAGCATTGGTAATGGATATTTTATTGATTTTTGAAGAGATGGTAAGGTTTAATAATGATATTTGATGCAATAACTTATCTGCTGGTAAAGAAAATTTAAATTCTCCTACAAAGTCTGCACATGCTACTTGTAAATCAGTGCTGTGTGACAATGCTTGAAAAAATTGTTCCTGAAGAAAGGAGAAATGAATTATATCTGGGTTGAAACCTCTAAACTGTTGGCACCTATTTCTTCCCTTATGGAATAAAGAAGCCATTCTTTGAATATATGGTGTAATAGTTCTTGCAGAAGTGTGCAATAAAAATAACCACTCCATGCAAGCTAATGCAGGAAAAAACTGACCAATTAACCCGTGGGAGTGTTCAGAGTTGGATATATGAAAAGTCATAAAGGCACTGTTGGAGAAACACAGGTTAGCTGTTTATTGCAAATGGTTTTATTTACCAGTTCTAATTCAGCTAGTGGTTTTGGAGTAAGTTTTTGTGGGGAATTTAAATCAACTTCCCCTTTCAAAGTATTAAATAAATTGATTAACTGCAGGGGGGAATGCTCATAGTGAGTCGCAACCAATTAATAGCTCCTAGTAGCTTTTGCATATCATTTAAAGTTGGTTTCAGTGGAGGTGTTATGGTTATTGTTTGGGGCCTCACCATATGAATAGACACGACATGATTCAAATATTTCCAAGGCTGAGATAATTTTGGAGCTACTTGTATCCCTGCAGTAGCTAGAGAAGCCTTAACATGATCATAGAAAACAAATAACTGGTCCTCTGTTAAGCTAACAAAATATCATCCATATAACGATAAAGATAACAATTTGGCAACTTATCCTGACTAGACTGTAAAGCCCAATGTACAAAATATTGGTGCATTGTAGGACTACTCAACATTCTTTATGGCAACACTTTCCATTGTATCTTTCTACAGCCCTATGGTTATTTTGTATTGGCACAGAGAAAGCAAACTGCTCCTTATCAGAGGGAAGTAGGGGAATGGTAAAAAAGCAATCCTTCAGATTTATAATTATTAAAGGCCATTCCTTTGGGATCATAGTCAGATTAGGTAGTCTCCATTGAAGGAACCCATAGGTTGTAATATAGCATTGATTTGCCATATATATGTAATATTTCCATTTTTCTGATTTTTTTTTTGAATTATAAAAATAGAAGTATACCAGGGGCTTGTAGATGTTCTATATGCCCAGCTTCAAGTTGTTCTTTAACAAGCAGTTGAGCTTGAATTAATTTCTCCCCTTTCAGCGGCCATTGCTCCACCCAGACAGGCTTGTTAGTTAGCCACTTTCAGGGTAGAGGAGGAATATGAGCATGACCGTTAGACAAATGCTCTACTCTCTATGGTTAAATTCGATTGAGTTAATCAGTCTCTTCCCCATAGGTTCAAGGGTACTGGCAAAATATATGGTTGATTATGTCCAATTTGCTTATCAAGTCCTTGGCATTGTAATATTTTTAAACTTTGTAAGGGAGTTTGTGGGCCTCCAACTCCATTTACTGTTATTTTGGATGGTGCGGCAGGGCAGGCTGAGGGCTATTCATTCTGAGCTATTATGGAAGTATCTGCTTCAGTATCTATTAAGCCTATAAAAGATTGGTCTTGAATTTGTATTTGTAACATAGGTTTTTTCAGTTGGACATAAATTGCTTCAGGATCTTTTAAAAGTAATTCTTTGGTAGTGATTAAAACTAGTCCAGCGCTGCCAGTTGTGGCTACTCGTAAGTCTCCGACACATCTGGGTTTTGCGTCCAGAGTGACTGCCTGATCGGAGACATCATTGGGGTGTTGGCCCTTGCCTCCTTGGGTTTTTCAGGGTGCAGCCGGTGCCCCTCCTCCCATTTTCCAACAATGGTCGGTGCCCCTCCTCCCATTTTCCAACAATGGTTTCCCATTCTTAGCAAATTTAGAATGACACTAATTAGCCCAATGACTTCCTTTCCCACCTCTTGGACAATTTGAAGTAGGAAGCTTTTGTCCCTTAAGGAGTTGTTTACACTCTTTCTGGAAATGACCTTCTTTCCCACGTTTAAAACATACCCCAGTTTGTGGCTTGAGTAGAGCAGCTAATGTTTGAGCCTTAAAATTTCAGTTCCCATATTCTGGCAGGCTTTAATAAATTCCCCAAGAGATTGAGCTGTTGTTCTAATAGGTTCAATAGCCTTTTGACTATCTATATTTGCATTTTCACATGCTAATTGTAAGAGTAATGTTTTAGCTGCCTCTGGGTTGTCTATCTGGCAGGTTTTAGCCTCCTGTAGCCAGTTAACAAAATCAAGATAAGACTCTGTTGTGGTTTGCCGAACAGTTGCAAATGAGCTTTGCTTCGATTTTCCCTCAGGAAGTTTTCCCCAAGCCCAAATAGCTAGTTGGGAGCATTGTTGAAAAAGTAGTTCATCCTGTCCAGCTTGGACTCTAGGTTCCAAGTAAGGTCCTATTCCCTGAAGCATATCTGTACCAATTGGAATAATCTGTTCTAAATTTTTGATTGCCTGTTGAATTGAAGTTTCCTGATATTCTAATATCCAAACCTTGTATTGGGCTGGAGTGACAGTTATTGGCACAAAAGTTTTCCAGTCCCATGGGCACACACAATAGCTCATTTCAGTTGACTCAACTATTTATTTAGTAAAGGAACTTTGTAGTCCATTCTCACTAATGCTTCTCCTTAATTCTTTATATAATTGTAATGGTAAGTGCTCTTGGCATGTCCTGCCATTTTCTATTATGACTGGGAATGCTAGCCTCTTTTAAACATCTCTCTATAGCAATTTCACCAGTTTCTGTAAAAGGGGGTGGAGGTGGAAATTCAGACTTATTGGACATCAACTCTGACTCCAACCGAGTAAGTAGTTGGAGGAGGTGGAAAAGGAATTCGAGTCTCCTCTGTGCTAGGTAGCAGATTAAAAGAGTCTGTAAAGGGCATAAAGCTGTTTTCACCAGGCCCCAAGTTATTAAAGCTGAGGTTGGTACCTTCTCTCCTTGTTCATATTTTTTTTTAAGATTTTTTCCTACCTGCTCCCAGACTTCCAAATAGGTCTCCCAGACTTCCAAATCTAAGGTCTCCCTATCAGGGAACCAGGGGCAGCGAATCTGAACTATTTGTAACAATGATAGACGCTGTCCTTCTTTTATGGATCATTCAGATGCCTTTAACAATTGCTTTAGTGTTTTAATATTTATAGTCTGTTCCTTGGAAAGCCCCATTCTCATCTTGCTAAGAAGGGTAAAAAGAAAATTCCTCACTTGCACTAAGCACATCCACAGCTATCTCCAGAGAACGCTGCTGTCCCTTACCCTGGGATGAATATTTTCAGTTTCTCTGCAGCTACAGGCCTCTGCTACACCTACTGCTCTTCTTCCGCCTGATGTTGCATCTGTAGTTGAAGCCGCACTCAGTGTCCTCACACCCGGCACCAATTGTGGTGTTTATTCTTTGTCCTGTAAAGAATCGGCACAAGAAGAAAACCTCTCTGACAAAAAGTAAGAAAGCAAGGAAGACTCTGTCTCAAGCCAGAGTCCCGAATTTATTTTCTGCTAGCTATTTATCGGGTAAAGGGGCCATCTGGCATGCATCAAGTTAAGCTATTTTTCAATTACAAGGGGAAGTTAAAGATTATTTTGAGATAGTATTATTAATCTAAGAACAAAGCAGGAATGTCTGGATGCACAGGAGTTTTTCCAGCTCAGCAAATGCCACAGATGAGCAAATTAAACATCTTGAGCAGTTTTCAGCTCACCTGCTGTTTTCAGTATGCAGTCGTTGTGCAGATATGCGCAGTGGTTTTCCACTTCATGGGATGTGCAAACAAACAGCAAGCTCAAAAATGCTTTAACCATATCCTTCCCATAAAACCCAGCTTCCAGTCACCTCACTTCCTCATACTGGCCAATAATTTTCCAAGAAATGCATATATTCAAAAGGAGAAGCCAAAATTACATTATCCACTCCAGAAAAATTGAGAAAATAACTGATAAATTCTTAGAAAGAATTGATGTCAATGAGGTGGCCAATTAAAAGATATACTCCAACATTGAAAAACACTGTAATAGCAGCCAAAAATATATGTAATACCAAGGAATAAATTTGTTAAAATGTATAGACTCTTTCGGGCAAAAAAAAAAAAAGTCTATTGAGAAAAAATTTAACAGATGAAATGACTCACCTTGTTCTTTTTCTGGAAAGAATAAATATTATGAATATGTTACTCATGCCCAAACCAACTGGGAAATGAAATGCATCTTCAATATTTAAAATATTGAATAGTTATCATGAAGTTTAATTTTAAAAATTGTGAGACTAGAAAGAAAAATTCTGAAATTTAAAAAATATTGGGAGAAAGGACTTCACATACTACGTATTAAAATACACTGTTAATTTTTTATAACCTGTAAGATGTGCTTTTGGTACAAGAATAAACCAACAACTCAAAATAAAGGACTAGAAAGTACAGACTGAAATATGTTAGAACACATAGTAAAGGTGATTATCCTAATAAGTAGGGAAAAGATAAATTGTTGGAAGGATATGGTTAAAGCATTTGTAAGTTTACTGTTTGTTTGCATATCCTCAAGCAGTAGAAAACCACTGCACACGTCTGCACAAGGACTTCATGCCGAAAACGGTATGAGAGCTGAAAACAGCTCAAATTATTTGCTTCGCTTATTTATGGCCTTTGCTGTTCTGGAATGTCTGCCCCTGTGTTTGATTTGACTCTTGCTTTGTTATTAGATTAATGATACTTTCTCAAGGTAATCTTTAACCTCCCTTCAAAAGCAAAGAATAACCTTACTATGCTGCTTGTGAGATGGCCTCCTTTTTACCTGTTAAATAGCTAGCAAAAAATAAACTCGCTTGAGACAGAAACTTTCTTGCTTTCTGACTTCTTGCCAGATTTTCCTTCTTGCTTTCAATTTCAAAAAAAAAAAAAAATTCATATTCCTGTGGGCGTGAACCCATTGTAACTAGGATCTCTTGAAAATGTTATTTTAGTTAAGGTGAGGCGCAAGTGAATGAGGGTGGGCCTTAATCTGCTTGCTATAGTGTTTTATAAACAAGAAATTCAGACATTGTCAGAGAAAGCCATGGGGAGGAGCCGGAAGCCAGAAGTCAACAGAAGCCAGAATCCCAAAGTCAATGGAACCAGAAGAGAAGGAGAAGACATCACCATGTATCAAGAGAGAGGGAGGGATACAAGCCAAGTGACCCTAAAGATCACTGCCGCCCATACAGGCTGGAGAGAAACCCAAACCTTCCTGAATGTTGGACTTCTAGCCTCAAAACTGTGAGCCAGTAAATTCCTATTGTTAAGCCAAGTTTGTGGTATATATCATAGCAGCATAATTACTAAGATAAAGACAAAGAATCTCAGTCTGGGGTATGAGGCTAGTTATTAGCATTATTAAAACCAGAAAACATAGGAAACAATTCATGTAATTGAATACATAAAAATTCATTGAATATATAAAAAGTAAATTTTTATTAAAAATAACAAAAATAAGATTATTCAGACTGCCATATAAACCTAATATTTGTTCTTCACAACAATATCATATTGTGAATTATATTATTTCCCTTTTTCAGACAAGAACACTGAGGTTCACTGAAGAAAGTGATTTGACCAAGGTCTCATGCCTATAAGTAGCAGTGGGTAAATGACTCCAGAGCAGACACTGATTATTTATAAGCAATCTTCCATACGGACTCATATGTAGATGCACTACTCCAAGAGGAGGAAGGAGAAGAAGATAATCGCGAACAGCATCAGGCACAGGCAGTTAGGCCATAAACTCAGGGGGGCCCAGAGGTGGGAGAAGAAAATCCCAACATTCAAATCATGTAGGATGCAGCTTAGAGTCCAAATGGAGACCACATAGCTCTTCCTATTTCTTGTCCCCACCCTTCTGGAATCATATGAGAAGGGGACAGATTGCTTCATCCATGAAAGTGAGGTTTTGTGTTTTTTTGTTGTTTGTTGTTTGCATGGGCAGGCTCCAGGAATCAAACCCCAGTCTCTGGCACAGCAAGTGAAAATTCTGCCACTGAGCCATTGGGCACCTCCCTGTGAGTTATCTTTTTAAAGAGCAGAACAATGGAACCAGAAAGACAGTAACAGGTGGAAGGAACCTGAGTTCCTGAAAGAATTAGCATGAGATTCACCCAACTCAGTCATTGCTACATGTGAGCCAGGTGGGGAAAAAGCTTCATGCAGTGCAAAGAGGAGGCAGAGAGGATATAAAAATATATGGAAACAAGGATCCGGAGCTTCCGGGAAGCAGGAAAGATGGTGGCGTAGGAAGCTCCAGGACTCAGTCAGTCCTTCCACCAAAACAACTTCAAACAGGCAGGAACTGTCTAAACCAACCATTTTGAAACTCTGGAGGCCAGGAAATCACAGGACAGTATCTAGAAAAGTGTGAGAGGAAAAAGCTGATAAATTCTGGTAAGGAACCGTAAATTGCTCTCTTTGCAAGGCAGTAAACAGTGCCCATCCCCCAATCATGCAGCAGGCCCCCTTGGAGTCCAGCTCACGGCTAGCTGCTAGCGAAAGGGACATAAAAATCCTCTTCCCCCAGAACAGGGGTGGGCACAGCTGACTGCAGATGAGGGCTTTCAATTAGTGAATCTGAATCGCTGGTTACCGGCTCTGAGAGCAGTGATTGATTGAACCGGCCTGGGAAAAGGCAGCCATGGCCATTATTTCAACCCTGTCCAGAAAGGGTGAAGGTAATGGAGATTTAAAGATGCAGCACTACCTCAGGGCTCCAGAGGACAGTTAGTTGAAGGGCTACATTTGCTGGGCAGACCAGGAAACCTCAGCCTTGGAAAGCCATAAGAGTAGAGTCTGGAGCCCTTACTGATCCCCTCCCCAAGGCACTTTGGTGCCAGTCTGCACCCTCTTCCTGGGTCCCTAGCTCAGTTTTTTATTTTTATTTATTTTTTTGGAGTAAGCAAATCAAAAATTTATTGAATACCACATGTAAGAGGACATTCAAGCACTCTTGCAAGATGATAGAGGCAAGAGACAATAGGCAAGGAGGGGCCATTTACCTTTTTGGGTATGTGTGTGTGTGTGTGTGTGTGTGTGCATGGTCCAGGAATCAAACCCAGGTCTCCAGCATGGAGGGCGGGCATGCTAACCACTGAACTACCAGTGCACCCCTGCCATTTGCTTTTATAGATTAGCTTTACTTATTCTCCCTTCTCTTACTTGTTAGGGCTTTTTCTTCTACCCTCCCATCGCTCCAGGATGGTGCTAGGTGGTAGATAGTGCATTTGGGTGGGTTAGTTGACTTTACCCTTCTCAGTAGATGACTCACTCAGGTAGGGGTATTTGGCTCCAGCTGGTTTGGTTGCTGCCAGGTGTTTCCCTCAAGTGAGTAGCTCTGGGTTAGGTTGTCTGGCCAGGACACAGGCCCCCATGACCTTGATTAACTGTCCTTGTTCAAGGGCTTCTCTCCCCTCTCACTAGCCCAGTATTGACTGGGAAAAATCAAATTGGGAAAATCCTCTCCACTCACCAGGGTGACCCTCTTCCCAGATTGGTCCTCAAGGCAATGGCAGTGTGAGACAGAAGAATGTAAAAACCTATAGAGGCATAATCTGGCTTCTCTTCAGAACTTATAAATCTTTTGTCTTATACTAAAGATTCATGGACAGGAACATTTCTGAGGTTTATACCCAGTTTTTTGAGGCCTTGCCTTATGCAGATCATGTTTATATGCTTATTTAGCTGTATGAAAATTTAAATTAAAAAAAAACCTGTACAGGCAGACAGCCTAGGACAAAGGTCTGCTGGCTTCAGATACCCAGAGGAGGGATGTCTGTCTCCTGAAAAACAGAGGAAAACCAAACTCCTGTAACAGGGGAATTCCAAAACAACTAACAAGAAAATCCCAGGACAAAACAGAGGCCCAAAAGTCAGGGAAAACCCCTGCGCAGGGCATTTGCCTTGAGTACACCTTCCTGATAGGGGGCTGAAGCTCAAGAAAAATTCTCTTAGCACCACCTGTTTACAAAACTAGAAAGCAGACATGCCAGGGAGTAAATGCCAGGGTTAACCTTTTTAAATATTAACATGTACAGTGTGCAGGGCGGACCACGGTGGTTCAGCAGGCAGAGTTCTCACCTGCCATGCCAGAGACCCGGGTTTGATTTCCAGTGCCTGCTCATGCCAAAAAAAAAAAAAAAAAAAAAAAAAAAAAGTTAAAATGTACAGTGTGCAACAAAGAATAGAACAAACAAAGAAACAGGAAATGATGGCCCATATAAAGGAAAAGTATAAAATTTCATAATGTACCAATGAAGAAGATTAGAATATAGGCATATCAAACAAAGCCTTGGAAACAATGATCTTAAAAATGCTCAAAGAGATGAAGGAAAGTACAGAGAAATAGCAAATGGATATGAGGAAAGGCAGTGCAACAGTGGTTCAATGGCAGAATTCTCACCTGCTATGCGGAAAACCCTGGAGCCTGCCCATGCCAGAAAAAAAAAAGATACCAGAAAAATAATGAATGGACAATATGAGAGTCTAAATAAAAAGATAGGAATTTTTAAAATATGCCAACAGAACTACTGGAGTTGAAGACCATGTTAACTGAAATGAAAAATGCCCAGGAGGGTTTCAAGAACATATTGAAACTATGAATGAAGTTGATCTGGATAGGACTAAGGTAAATCAGAATACAGAATAAAGTATGACATGGTCCATAGTTCAAAACTTCTGTATGAGACCAAAGGGAGAGATGTTTATTTGGTACAAAATTTATATTTTGGGTAGCACATTACCTAATTTAACATGTATAGTCAGTTTAGTTGAACACTATAAGTACATGGGATCTTGAATAGGGCATGAGATCTTGTTGGTTTGTCCAGGTTAGTGTGATGCCCTGATATATCCCGGAGTAATTTAGGCAGAGAACAAAAATGTATTTGCAATGAAGCATGTAACAACATGGATGAACCTTGATGACGTTATGCTGAGTGAAATTATCCAGAAACAAAAGGGCAAATACTGTATGGTCTCACTGATATGAACTAATATTGATGAGTGAACTTGGAGAATTTCAGTTAAGAACACAGATTATCAGGAGATAGAAATAGGGTAGGCATTGGGTAATTGGAGCTGAAGGGATATAGGTTGCGCAACAGGACTGATTGTAAAAATTCAGAAATGGATAGCACAATACTACCTGATTGTAGCATAATAATATAAGTACACTGAATGATGCTGAATCTGAGAATGATAGAGGGAGAAGGGCTGGGGGCACATATAAAACCAGAAGGAAAGATAGATAACAAAGACTGAGATGGTATAATCTAGGAATGCCTAGAGTGAACAATGATAATGATTAAGTGTACAAATTTAAAAATGTTTTTGCATGAGGAAGAACAAAAGAATGTCAATATTGCAGGGTGTTGAAAATAGATGGTCATTCATAGTTTAAAACTTCTACTTTTGTGTGAGACTAAAGCAAGAAATGTCTATTTGATACAACATTTATATTTTAACTAGTGCATTTCCTAATTTAACTTAAGTGAACGGTTTAATTGAACACCATGAGTACATGGAACCTTGAAGATGACATGAGATTTTATTTGTTTGTCCAGGTTAGTGTGATGCCCCAATAAATCCCAGAGTGATCTGAACAGTGAATAAAGAGATATTTACAGGGTCCCCTTGGAGGAATGAGGAGAAAGGGGGAAAACTTCAATTTCCCCATTTGGAGAATTCCTGATATTTTCACAAGCAGTGAGGACAACCAAATCAATAGGCTGAACCCTCAATCTTGGGGTTTGCCTCTATGAAACTTATTCTAGCAAAGGATAGGCTAAGCCTGCTTAAAATTAGGCCTAAGAGTCACCCCCAGAGAACCTCTTTTGTTGCTCATATGTGGCCTCTCTCTCTCAACCAACACACCAGGCAAACTCTCTGTCCTCCCCTCTCTACATGGGACATGACTCCCAGGGGTGTAAACCTCCCTGGCAACATGGGACAGAAATCCTAGAATAAGCTGTGACTCAGCATCAAGGGATTGAGAAAACCTTCTTGACCAAAAGGGAAGGAAAGAAATGAGACAAAATAAAGTGTCAGTGGCTGAGAGATTTCAAACAGAGTTGAGAGGTTGTCTGGAGGTTGTTCTTATGCATTACATAGATATCCCCTTTTTAGTTTATAGTGTATTAAAGTGGTTAGAGGAAAGTACCTGAAACTGTGGAGCTGTGTCCCAGTAGCCATGTGCCATGGTCAGGTTCATGTGTCACCTTGGCCAAGTGGTGGTACCTGTTGTCTGGTTGGGCAAGTGCTGGCCTATCTGTTGCGATGAAGACATTTCATAGAATTAAATCATGATCACGTCAGCTGCATCCACAGCTGATTCCATTTGTAATCAATCAAAGGCGAGTGTCTTCTGCAATGAGTGCTGCTTAATCTAATCACTGGAAGCTTTTTAAGGAGGATTCAGAAGAGACAGGTTCTCTTCCTGCTTCAGTTGGAAGCAGGAACTTCTCCTGTGAAGTTCATCCAGACCCTCCATTGGAATCATCGGCTTCACAGCCTGCCCTGCAGATTTTGGACTCTGCATTCCCGTGGTCACATGAGACACTTTTATAAATTTTATATTTGTGAGTGTTCCCTGTTGATTCTGTTTCTCTAGAGAACCCTAACTAATACACCATTTTTCTTGAAGATGATTGTACAATGATATAGCTTTCACAATATGACTGTGTGATCGTGAAAACCTTGTGTCTGGTATTCCTTTTATCCACTGTATGGACAGATGAGTAAAACTATGGATAAGAAGTAAACAGATAATAGTGGGAAAAAAGGTTAAAATAAATTAGTAGGTTGAAATACTAGTGGTCAATGAGAGGGAAGGGTAAAGGATATGGGATGTATGATTTCTTTCTTTTTTCTTTCTTTTGCTGGAGAGATACAAATGTTCAAAAAGGTGATCATGGTTATGAATACACAACTACGTGATGATATTGTGAGCCATTGATTGTAACCATGTTGAGTGTTTGTATGTCAAGAATGTTTGTATGTTTGTTTGTTGTTTATAATTTAAAAATAATTAAGTAAAAGGTATTTGCAAAGTCCCATTGGGGTACTGGGAAGAAAGAAGGAAATATTCAACTTCCCAATTTGGAGAATACCTGATATTCTCACAAGCAGTGAGGAAAACCAAATCAATAGACTGAGCCCTCAGTCTTGGGGTTCATCCCTCTGAAACTTATTCCTGCAAAGGATAAGCTAAACTTACTTATGAGTATACCTAGGGGTATTAATCTCCTTGGCAATGTGGGACAGAACTCCCAGGATAAGCCTGGACCCAGCATCATAGGACTGAGAAATCCTTCTTGACCAAAAGAGGAAAGAGAGAAATAAAATGTTAGGGACTGAGAGATTTCAAACAGAGTTGAGAGGTTTTCCTGGAGGTTATTCTTATGCATTATATAGTTTATGGTATATTGGAGTGGCTGGTGGAGAAGTACCTGAAACCGTTAAGCTGTGTTCCAGTAGCCTTGATTCTTGATTCTTTTACAATATGACTACATGATTGTGAAAACGTGTATCTTATGAAAGTTATGGACAGATGATTAAAAAATATATGGATAAAAAAATCTATGTATATATCAGTCAGTTATATAAGTTATATTCCTAAGTTAATTTGTTAACTTTTTACTTTTTGGAATTTATACCAGACTCTACCCCCTTTGCACCATTTAGTTTATTTTTGCTCAGATTTCAGTGGGAAACTGGCCCCACCTAAATTAAACATTTGAAATTACTCTCCTTATTAGAGAAATAACAGGAATTGGTAGGTTATGAAAGGTGGTATTTGAGGGTTCTATAAAGTCATTGGCATAACAAAATCCTAACTATCTTGAATGCAGAAGGTATCTACCCCTCATTGGAAAAGCCTTAGTCAAAAATAGAACACAGATCCATTCTTCTCAACATTCTACACTAGCTCAAGTTATGTTGATGAAACAAAAATCTTTCAAGGAGTAATATACACATGCCATTTCCTCTTAAGTGACTAGTGGAAGAAGGCTGCGATGATAGCAAGTCATTTGGATCTAGAAATTTGCTATAAAGAGTAAGGATTTGAAAGGATAAGAAAAGTATTGAAATGAATTGAGTTGACCTCCCTTTTAAAACAATATTACTTAGCCTTGCTCAAATATGGAATCAATGTGTTTACTCATATAAAACTTAAATCAATTTTGGAAAAAGTCTATCTCATCATTTTCCATTTTGGGGAAAATGTAGGGGAATCCATTTATAATAGTGGGAGAAAGAAAATGACATCATTTTTATGTGCTTTCTGACAATTATTATAGGTAGGCATTCCCTTGTAAGCATGCTGCCTAGGATGTTTTCATTATGTGCTTTATTCAATGTTTCTTGGGATTTATTTGATCAATAATATATGTAGAATTCCCCCCCCCCAAAAAAAAGAGCATATTGATGATGGCAGAAGAATCAGTGAACTTGATGTCAAGATGGTTGAAGTGAGTCAGGCTGAGGGGCAGAAATTAAAAAGAAATATAAAAGCAAAAATTGCCTAACACAGTTATGGGGCACCATCAACCACACTGTACACACATTAGTGTGTACAGAATGAGTGCCAGAAGGAGAAGAGAGAGAGAAAAGGCAGAAAGAAGAGTCAAAGAAATAAAATGGAGATTTTCCCAAACTTAGCAAAAAACATGAATATGCACATCCAAGAAGCTCAGAAAGCACCAAAAAGGATAAGAATAAAGAAAAATATACACCTTCATATATTGATTACACTATTGAATGCAAAGGGCAAGGAGAGAGTTCTGAAAGCTGTAAGAGAAAAGGAAAGTGTTATATAAAGGGAGTCTCAATTAAGTAGAATGAAAATTTCTTATCAGAAACCATGTAGGCAAGAAGGCAATGGGAAAATAACTGACAGCAGAATTTTATATCTGGTAGGACTTTCTTTCAAAAATGAGGGAGAGATTAAGACATTTTCATATAAACAAAATATGGGGGAGTTCATCACCACTTTTCAAAGCAGTGGTTCAAAGCAACATAAAGAACTGAAGATTTGCAGTAAAGATCACCATTTGTGTAATTATAAATACCAGTATTATTGTATTTTATTGTTTGGTGTGTAACTCTACTGCTTACTCCCTACAGGTGCTAAGATGTAAATGCATAAAAAGTAATAATAAATCTAAGGCTTTGGGCATATAATGTACAAACATGTAAGTGGTAACAAGTACAAAAAAAGGGGGGTTACAGGGTTATAGGAAAAGCATATGTATATGCTATTGAAGTTAAGTTGGTATCAAGACAAATATAATTATTATATATATTTAAGAGATTGAATTTTAACTCCATGGTAACCACAAGAAACAGATGAAAAATATATCCAGATGGAAAAGAGAAGGCACTCAGTATGATACAACACACAAAAAAATGCAAATAAATGTAATACTAGGCTTTATGGAAGTGAGAGACAAAAAAAAAAAAAAGGTATAAGACTTACAAAGGCTAGGGCGGCTGCCGTGGCTCAGCGGGCAGGGCTCCGACCTGCTGTGCTGGAGGTCTGGAGTTCGATCCCTGGTGCCTCCTGCCCATATGCAAAAAAAAAAAAAAAGACTTACAAAGGCTAAATAGCAAAATGGTTGAAGAAAATTTCATATTATCAGCAGTGACTTTAACTGTAAATGGATTAAACTCTCCAGTCAAAAGACAAAGATTGGCAGAATGGATAAAAAAGTATGACCCAACTATATGCAGTCTACAATAGACTCCCTTTAAAGTCAAAGACAGAAATAGGTTGAAGGTGAAAGGATGGAAAAAATACCCCATGGAAGGAGTCATTGAAAGGAAGCAGGGGTGGCTATGCTAATATCAGATAAAATAGACTTTAAGCTTTGTCCCTTACAAGGGACAAAGATAGTCATTATATACTTTTAAAGGGAACAATTCAATTGGAAGGTATAACAAATATAAATATATTTGAACATAAAAGCAGCCTCAAAATATATGAAGCAAATACTGAGAGATTTGAAGTGAGAAATCTACAGTTCTACTTTAATAGTAGTAGACTTTAAAACACCACTCTCAATAACGAATAGGAATCTAGTCAGAAGATCAAGTACAGGACTTGAATGATACACTAGACCAACTAGACCTAACAGACCTATATAGAATACTGCACAAATGAAAACAATACACATTCTTCTCAATGGCACATGCATCACTGTCCACTCTCATATGTAACCATATGTTGGGTTACAAAACAAGTCTCAAAAATACTGAACTCATGTAATGCATATTCTCTGATCACAAAGGAAAAATTAGAAATCAATGAGAGGGAGAAAGGGAAAATTCAAAAATACATGGAAATTAAACAACATACTCTTAACCAATGGGTTAAAGAGGAAATCAAGTGAAGTTAGGAAATATCATGAAGCAAATGAAAAATACAATATACTAAAAGTTATGAGATGCAGCAAAGGCAATGCTGAGAGGAAACTTATAGATCTAAATACTTACATTAAAATAGAAGAAAGACTTTAAATCAGAGACATAACCTCAAAACTGGAAGAACTAGTAAAAGAAGAGCAAACTAAACCCAAAGTGAGCAGAAGGAAGGAAATAACAAAGATTACAGTGAAGATAAATGAAATAGAAAACAAAAAAATCAACAGAGTCAACAAAATGAAAAGTTGGTTCCTTGGCAACATAAGTAATATCAACAAATCTTTAGCTAGGTGGACAAAGAAAAGAAGAGAAAGGATACAAATAATGAAAATCAGAAACGAAAAGGGAGACCTTACTACCAACTCCACTGAAATAAAAGGACTATGAGAGAATATTATTAACAACTCTATGCCAATAACTTAGGTAAACTAGATGAAATGGACAGATTCTTAGAAACACACAAACAGCCTACATTGGCTCAAGAAGAAATAGATACTAACAAAACATAACAAATAAGGAGATTGAATCAGTCATCAAAAATCTCTCAACAAAGGAAAGCCCAAGAACAGATGGCTTCATATTCCAAGAAGACTTAACTCTAATTTCTGTTCAAACTCTTCAAAAAATTGAATATTGCTAAGATGTCAATCCTACCCAAAGCAATTTATAAATTCAATGCAATCCCAATCAAAATTTCACAACCTTTTTTGCAGAATTGGAAAAGTCAATTGTCAAATTTATACGTCCCTAAATAACTAAAGCCATCTTGAAAAAGAAGAATGAAGTTGGAGAACTCACACTCCCCAATTTTAAAACTTATTAATCAAAATGATATGGTACTGACACAAGGACAAACATTTAGACCAAAGGAATCTAATTGAGAGTTCAGAAATCAGTCTTCACATTTATAGGCAGCTGATTTTTAACATGGTGGCAAGGACCACTCAATTGGGAAAGAATAATCTTCTTAGCAAATGGTGCTTGGAAAACTAGATCTCTACTTGCCAAAAAAAAAAAGTGTTCCCTTCTTCACACCATATACAAAAATCTACTCTAAATAGATCAAAGACCTTAATATGAGAGCTAGAACTATCAAACTCCAGAAGAAAACATAGGGAAGCATCTTCAGGTCCTTGTGTTAAACACTGGCTTCCTAGACTTTACACACAGAGCGCAACCAATAAAAGAAAAAATGCATAGATAGGACCAAATAAAAATTTAAAACTTCTGTTCCTCAAAGGCGTTTATTGTGAAAGTAAAATGACAATCTCCACGATGGGAAAAAAAATACCTGGAAACCA
Organism: Myrmecophaga tridactyla; assembly: GCA_004026745.1. Taxonomy (NCBI): domain Eukaryota; kingdom Metazoa; phylum Chordata; class Mammalia; order Pilosa; family Myrmecophagidae; genus Myrmecophaga; species Myrmecophaga tridactyla. The sequence continues at coordinate 4,847 of PVIY010008725.1, read as the reverse complement.
CATATCTAATAAGGGCTTAGTATCTAGAATATATTTTAAAAATCTTCCAACTTAACAAAAGACAAGAAACCCAATTTAAAAATGGGCAAAAGACTTGAGCAGATATCTCTCTAAAGAAAATATACAAATGGCCAGAAACCACATGAAAAGATGCTCAATACCATCAGTCAATAGGAAAATGCAAATCAAAAGCACAATGAGATACCATCACATCCACTAGACTGGCTTCCATTAAAAAAAAAGAAAACAAAAACAGAAAATATCAAATGTTATAGAGGAAACAGAGAAATAAGAATGCTCATTCATTGCTGGTGGCAAGGTAAAATGGTGTAGCCACTATGGAAAACAGTTTGAAAGTTCATCAGAAAATTATGCATAGAACTACTATATGACCTGGTAATCCCACTACTAGGTTTATACCCAATAGAATTGAAAGCAGGGACTTGAACAGATATTTCTACATCAATATTCATAGCTGCATTATTCACAATTGCCAAAAGATAGAAGCAACCCAAGTGTCCATCAACTGATGAATGGATTAACAAAATGTGGTATATACAATGGAACATTATTCAGCCATAAAAAGGAATGAAGTTCTGGTACATGCAACAACATGGATAAACCTTGAAGACATTTTGAGTGAAATTAGCCAGACACAAAAGGACAAATATTACCTCTTTTGTAACTCAGATGTGGCCTCACTCTCTCAGCCAACAAGACAAGCAAACTCACTGCCATCCCCCTCTCTACATGGGACATGACTCCCCAGAGTGTGGATCTTCCTGGCAATGAAGGACAGAAATCCTAGAATGAGCTTGGACTCAGCATCAAGGGATTGAGAAAACCTTCTCAACTGAAAGGGGGAAGAGAGAAATGAGACAAAATAAAGTGTCAATGGCTGTGAGATTCCAAACAGAGTCAAGAGGTTACCCTGGAGGTTATTCTTATGCATTAAATAGATACCACCTTTTTAGTTAAGGCATAACTGAGAGGCTGGAGGGAACAGCCTGAAAATGTAGAGCTGTATTCCAGGAGCCATGTTTCTTGAAGATGATTGTATAATGATAGAGCCTTTGCAACGTGACTGTGTGATTATGAAAACCTTGTGCCTGATGCTTCTTTTATCTACCTTATGGACAGATGAGTAAAACATATGGAGGCAGGGCAAGATGGTAGCTTAGCAATGTGCGCATTTTAGTTCATCCTCCAGAACAATTACTAAATAACCAGAAACAGTACAGCTCCTGGGGCCACGTCAGTGACCGGACACACAGCTTACCACAGTCTGGACCAGCTGGACTGGCTGTGAGCCTCCCCACAACCATTGAGTTCCCCAAGCCGTGGTGGCTGGCACTCCCCCCCACCACAGGCTGCTTCCCAAAGGGAAAAGGAAAGGGACTTTACCAGCAGCAGGTGCTGAGCCAACCAAACGCCAATTGTGGAATTAATTAACAAATTCTGACTACTAAAAATAGGCCCCCAGCTCAGGAGAACCTGGTCAAAGTGAAGTTTGCTGATTTTTGCCCGGGTGCCAAGGGGGCAGGGCTGATGGAAAAAGAAAAAAGAAAAAAAGAAACAGAGGTTTTGTGGCTGTTTTTCTACAAAGCCTTGACTGCCTTTGGATACAGTGACAGGACTTCTCAGGCTGCAGCTGCCCCAGGCATAGGCAGACAAGCTCATTTGAGGGCTTGTCTGGAGCCTGTGCCTCACCCAGGGGAGGGGTGAAGCCCAAATCAGGTGGAATCCTTCCCTTAAGGAATTCAGACACCAGAGCTTGGTAATTTGAAGCCATTAAAACCAGCCTATAACCTCTCCTCTGTCTACACCACGCCCCCAGTAGGGAGAGTCTGCCAAAGTTAAAGGTACTGCATCATATTATGTTGGTGAGACCTGCTGGCAGACAAGTGCCACATACTGGGCAAGATAAAAACAGAGTCCAGAGACTTCACAGGAAAGTCTTACAACCTGCTGGGTCTCACACTCAGGGAAAACCGATGCACGTGACTCTTTCCTCCTGACAGGAGGCCAGTTTGGTCTGGGAAAATCTGGCTGGGGTCTATAATACCTAAGGAAACCCTCCTAAGGGTTGGGGGGAAAGGCACCATAAACAAAACCTAGTGGTCCAGAAAAAGCTGAACTGAATGTCAAAGAACAGATAGACAACAAATTCATCCAGCAAGAAAACCCTAGGTAAAAGAAGTGGAAGCAATCTCCAGAATAAACTAATTAAGGTAATTTAATGCCTAGATGCCAGCAAAAAATAACAAATCACGCTAAGAAAATTGAAGATATGGCCCAGTCAAAGGAACAAACCAACAATTCAAATGAGATACAGGAGTTGAAACAATTAATTCAGAATATATGAACAGATGTGGAAAACCTCATCAAAAACCAAATCAATGAATTGAGGGAGGATATAAAGAAGACAAGGAATAAACAAAAAGAAGAAATCAAAAGTCTGAAAAAACAAATCACAGAAATTATGGGAATGAAAGGCACAGTAGAACAGATGAAAAAAACAATGGAAACCTACAATGGTAGATTTTGAGAGGCAGAAGATAGGATTAGTGAACTGCAGGACAGAACACCTGAAATCTGACAAGAAACAGAAACTATAGGGAAAAAAATGCAAAATATGAGCAGGGACTCAGGGAATTGAATGGCAATATGAAGCACATGAATATAAGTGTTGTGGGTGCCCCAGAAGGAGAAGAGAAGTGAAAAGGAGGAGAAAAACTAATGGAAGAAATTATCACTGAAAATTTCCCAACTCTTATAAAAGACTTAAAATTACAGATCCAAGAAGTACAGCGTACCCCAAAGAGAATAGATCCAAACAGACGTACTCCAAGACATTTACTAATCAGAATGTCAGAGGTCAAAGAGAAAGAGAAAATCTTGAAAGCAGCAAGAGAAAAGCAATCCATCACATACAAGGGAAGCCCAATAAGACTATGTGTAGATTTCTCAGCAGAAACTACGGAGGCAAGAAGACAGTGGGATGATATATTTAAATTATTAAAAGAGAAAAACTGCCAATGAAGAATTCTATATCCAGCAAAATTGTCCTTCAAAAATGAGGGAGAAATTAAGACATTTTCAGACAAAAAGTCACTGAGAGAATTTGTGACCAAGAGACCAGCTCTGCAAGAAATACTAAAGGGAGTACTAGAGACAGATACAAAAAGACAGAAGACAGAGATGTGGAGAAGACTGTAAAAAGGAAGACTATGAGTAAAAGTAAAAAGAAGGAAAATTAGATATGACATATAAAATCCAAAAGGCAAAATGGTAGAAGAAAATACTACCTGTACAGGAATAACACTAAATGTTAATGGATTAAACTTGCCAATCAAAAGACATAGACTGGCAGAATGGATTAAAAAACAGGACGCATCTATAGGCTGTCTACAGGAAACACATCTTAGACCCAAAGATAAACATAGGTTGAAAGTGAAAGCTTGGGAAAAGATATTTCATGCAAATAACAACCAGAAAAGAGCAGGCATAGCTATACTAATATCCAACAAATTAGACTTCAAATGTAAAACAGTTAAAAGAGACAAAGAAGGACACTATGTATTAATAAAAGGAACAATTCAGCATGAAGACATATTTATGCACCGAACCAGAATGCTCCAAAATACAGGCGGCAAACACTGAAAAGAGACATAGACACATCAACCATAATAGTTGGAGACTTCAATTCCCCACTCTCATCGATGGACTGAACATCTAGACAGAGGATCAATAAAGAAACAGAGAATTTGAATAATACAATAAATGAGCTAGACTGAACAGGAATTTATAGAACATTACACCCTACAACACCAGGATACATCTTTTTCTCAAGTGCTCATGGATCATTCTCAAAGACCATATGCTGGGTCACAAAGCAAGTCTCAATAAATTTAAAAAGACTGAAATCATACAAAACACTTTCTCAGATCATAAAAGAATGAAGTTGGAAATTAATAATAGGCAGAATGCCAGAAAATTCACAAATATGTGGAGGCTCAACAGTACAGTCTTAAATAACCAGTGGGTCAAGGAAGAAATTACAAGAGAAATCAGTAAATATCTCGAGGCAAATGAAAATGAAAATACAACATATCAAAACTTATGGGATGCAGCAAAGACAGTGCTAAGAGGGAAATTTATTGGCCTAAATGAATATCAAAAAGGAAGATTAACTGTCCACGTGGAGGAACTAGAGAAAGAATAGCAGACTAACCCCAAAGCAAGCAAAAGGAAAGAAATAACAAAGATTAGAGCAAAAATAAATGAAACTGAGAACATGAAAACAATTGAGAAAATCAATAAAACCAGAAGCTGGTTTTATGAGAAAATCAATAAGATTGATGGACCCTTAGTGAGGTTGACAAAAAAGAAGAGAGAGGATGCAAATAAATAAAATCAGAAATGGAAGAGGAGACACAACCACTGACCCCACAGAAATAAAGGAAGTAATGACAGGATACTATGAACAACTTTATGCTAATAAATACAACAATGTGGATGAAATGGACAACTTCCTAGAAGGGCATGAACAACCAACTTTGACTCAAGAAGAAATATACAATGTCACCAAACCAATCACAAGTAAAGAAATTGAATCAGTCATTAAGGAGCTCCCTAAAAAGAAAATTCCAGGACCAGATGGCTTCACATGTGAATTCTACCAAACATTCCAGAAAGAATTAGTACCAATCCTGCTCAAACTCTTCAAAAAAATTGAAGTGGAGGGAAAGCTACCTAATTCATTCTATGAAGCCAACATCACCCTCATACCAAAACCAGGCAAAGATATTACAAAAAAAGAAAACTACAGACCAATCTCTCTAATG